>NIJG01007038.1:0-10179 GCA_002201625.1 Euglossa dilemma
CTGATTTTTCATGCTCTTGACAAACTCCAAATGATAGAGCTCGCCACCTTATACTACCTGTTAACTACGAGGGATTTCAAAACGAAACTATTCCATCGAAATCGAGCGGTGAAACAGGGTGGAAACATGCGTTGAGTGATTTCACGAATCGGGCTTGCCCCGGAGAGATTTGCCCGTGAAACTATCGATAACACAGAAAGCGATGAGTACCCATCGATTGCGCGTGTTCGCCGATATATTTCGACGTGCCAAGTAAGCGAAAACTCTTTGTCGATTTTCGGAATGGGGGCGTTTAAGTACAATCGGATCGGTTACATGTGCGGAAAAATCAGGAGTGGAACGAACGTCACGCGGGGGATATAATGACGGGGCGAAATTTGCAAACGAATGGAATTTGACGAGGCGGATTGTTTCGCTTAATGCCTGGTCCGTTGTTCGGTGGTCGACATAGCAGCGAAAATTTTCCGCTCGGCGGTTATTTCTACGCATTAGCCGTAGATAATTCGTTACCGCGGGTTTGGTTTCATCGTTCCCGCGATCGAGAGCAAAATTACATTGAGTCGCGAATGAAATTAGGCCGCGTTCAGTCCGTGATACTCACGGCTCGTTCTCTGCCCAAACTATATTTCCCGACTTGCGGATCCACCGAATTTCCAGCCGTTCCCGTTTATTGCCATTCGCCGAAGAGCCGCTGTTACCTCCATGTTCCGCTCGGCCGTGTTTCATTACCGGCGGCATTACACAACCTCCATGCGTTTCGGACACGACGATTTGCTGTGAAGAATCTTTGCTCGGATATAGCATAGAAATAAGTCCAACAACTCGGTACGACCAGACGATGCACGGAGATAGTATGGAAATAAATCAGGGTGATTGCAAATCCAACCTGACGATAGAAAAAATCTACCATCATCCTTCTCATTTCCGACTCTCGATGTTCGATTCTTATATAAGGTTGTTTATCGATAGAACTACGAATAGAATTCAAATCATCAGATAGGAATTGTTCCACAAAATGCTGGAAGATTCTTTCTTATTTTAGAAGCTAGGGAAATGAATCCGGAACTTATTAATGTCTATTCGGAGTTACGAATAATCGAATCTGGTTATTTCTCTATGCGCACATTTAGATTCCGTATCTGGGTATTTCGGTAATGTGGGTGTATTGAAAATCGAGGTGCAATCGTGACAAGAGGAAGCTAAATGCCAAAGGGCACACACAAACACCTTGCCATCTGGAATGATCTGTCTAGGCCAGTTCAAAGTATGCAACAGCAAGCAGGGCACCGTACCCAGGGCATGCGAAAGGGCAGAGTAAGGGGGTCTCTCATCAAAGGAACACTTCTGTACGGTTAATCAAACATCATACTTGAACCGCGGGAGCATTTTCGAATGATATATTCCGAAAACTTTTTCACTAGTTATTCTGTTAGTCTGGCAAAGGGGATTCAAGGCAATTAGTGGAATGCAACGCGTGAAACGTCATACCCGGTCATTGTTGCAGCAGCATTCCCAGTTTTCTTGTTCCTCGGTTCGGTTCGCCATGAGCACCTGTTCGGAACAGGCATCATGGCAGTCGACATTCGAGTGATAATCACTCGCGATCGGTGCAATGGGTATTGTGTCGTGTCACTAGGATTGCATGCCAAATACTCGTTGTTCAACCATTTACGGTCGCGGAAGATTCTTCGCTCGATAGACATATACCATCGCCCCTCCCCCGCCCTGGCCTGGGCAAACCGACGCACAGGGTTTTATTACGACACGCAACGTTGCGAATATTATTGTGCGGACCCTTTTTAGCCTTCAGGAGCCGCCGAAATTTCGCGGAAACATAATTCGCGCCGATTCTTCAACGAGTTCCATTCCACTCGACAAATCACGTTCAATCGCTCCATCCTTGCGCCATCGATTTCAGCTTAATTAATGTTATTGCGAAAAATTAAGAGGGCGAGTTCGATTGGCATCCCGATCGGTGGGTGGAAACTAGAATCTCGATCGAGCCATCTTTCGAGCGCTATTCTTTCAATTTATCTTCGCGTCAAACGTCGGAATATTTATTTTTCACCTCGCTCGTGCGAGCAAACAATTCGCGGTAATAGTTTCTCCTTGATCAATGGCGGAAATTGTCTTTTGAATATTCCGCCCCAAGCTCCGATACAAATGTCGGAATGGTGAGCTGAATCAACGACATATCGACGAACTAATGGAGAGTCTTAAAGAACTCGTATCCCTCGAATCGACTGTAAAAGACAGATCCTTACAGATTTTTATAGACACATACGTCAGATAATAAAACATTTTGTCCTCACTCAGTCAAGAAATAACAGCTAAATGGTGAAAAATATATCAGAATAAGAGAATCCCAGTAAAATGAGGAGAACAGCAGAAAAGTTATAAAGACGGGACGATATATGATAATAAATTATTAGAATTTAAACTCGACATTGAGAATGTATTATCGATATTTTGCATCTAAATTGTTGGACGCGAATCCTCTCAAGGCAACTTTCAGCTTTGATTTGGTTCGTGGTGTCGTAATAAATGGTGCATCAATTCTAACTGCCCTTTAACCGGAAACAAAACGATTGTCGTGCGATCTGTCCTGCCTTGATTGGTATTCCGCTTGTTTACTTGGACCAAGTGTACGGACGTATTGGGATTCGAGGATCAGTGGAGCAGTACGTCGAGGGTTTGCTCGAATGAATACGTAAATCCTTGATTATAAGAGGAAAAACTCGATCGGATGACATGCATGATCTCGGAGTAATCCTCGCGACGTGTTGAGCGTATAATTGGCCGGACTGGTGCCGAGAATCAGAATATCACTCTTGATTATATATCGCCGAATACGCGGATTATAGTATTACGGTTTTATGTTTAAATTACAGCAGTTCCTCGGACGGAAACATGGCGGCAACCGCCGCGGAGCGTGTATGGAGGATTGCTCTTAGGCAGCAGAAACTTGCGCCATTACAACTTCGTGACCGGTATATAAAGATGGATCGAGTATGTTTTGCCTTTAGGCACAGTCCATTTCTATGGTTATGTGGGACGGACCGGTGATTATGGCTCGGTCCGTCGCGGTTGCACGAAGGAATGCCGAATAAAACGTGTCCCGCGACTTGCCTCGGCAACGTGGCTGAGCGGAAACGCATATGAATCGGGAAACGAGCGGAATGCGAGGTTTGGATGCGGCGTAGGCATCCCCGGATGTGCAGGAAACGCGTTCCCGGGGAAGATTTTCGTCTCCGAAGAAAAAACAGGTGCACGTGAAAATTGCAATTCCGCATAACTTCGCGGAGTCGTACACTCAGGAATTACGTTCGCCTTGTCAGCCAATGAAGTAATGGCAGCACGGATACACCTATGCCTCCTGGCGAAGTTTTACCAGCCGGTTCGTCGTACGTTCGGAATTGGCGTCGGGGAATCATGTGCCCGACGGTGTGTTCCTTGCTGGTCTGCACACCGTCCTATTTCGGATCGTTCAGTCGCCCGAGATACGACGCATGCGGAACGTTAGCAGTTCCCAATATCTTCCCCAGCGCAATTACTATTCAAGGCTTCGAGAATACGCGGCTATTTATTACATGATCCGCGGAGGAATAGGCCATTTACGAGACACCGCCAGAAACAGCGCAGGTTAAGTACGGAGAACAGCTCCACAGGTCGGGCCAGGTATTACTATATGCGTGGATGACGGTAATGTCTATACTTAGCCTGTACCGCTAATACTTTCGGCGATATCTCATGGATGATCGTACAGCTTGCTGAAGGAATAACTTGAATGTAGTGCTTTATCCGACACTGATGCTAAGTAACCAGCTATATTATATCTTCATCTTGCAATTCCCTAGTCCAACTGGCGACCGGGAAGTCAGGCGCTGGTCGCCACGGTCTTCCGGTGACCCCCGCGACGAGCACGTAGTCCGAGCTCCTCTACGGTGTACTTTCCTGTTCGGTATTCTTCTTTCTCGTGTCTTCAACAGCCCCGCGCGATCACAACGCGACGCCGATCCTCTCGACCGCGGCCTCCGAGACAGTCAGCCCCCCACCCAAACACCATCAGGACGACATGGCGGCTGGCTATCGCAGGAACGAGTCTGTCCCGCAATTCCTTCCACCAGGGCCCTACTCGCTAGGTTAGTTCCCATTTGGCGTATCAGCGAACTCACGCGGCGCTCGCTGTCGCATTCTTCCCATGCGAATAGGGGCCACTTCCACTCATACCCATTCCACGGCCTCCTTGTGTATCATCACTTGCACGCAAAATGAGACCATCCTGCGTCATGACCACTCCTCCTCCACGATCCTAGTGTTAATGGAGGAAAGCGAGAGGTCCCAGTGAACGTCCTGCTGCAGGGCACGGTGCACCTTGTCTCAGGAGGGACACTACTCCAGAGCGCGCTGAGCAGTTCCCAGCTCGGTCTCGCAGACGAGGCATTCCGGACACGCATCTCGCCGCATCTTGTAGGAACCCACCGAAGCAGCCGTGTCCGGTGAGCACCTGCATAAAGCGGAATGTCCGCCTGGCACCGCTGTGCTTCAATGCGCCGTGCACTGGTAGCATGCCCCGACTACCCTGTGCCTACCGCCGCACGATCATCGGTGTCGGGTGTGCTATGTGACGAGGACTGTCCGCTTGATTCTCTTCTTCTCCTTTTCTGCTACTTCCATCGATGGCGGGTTCTCGCCGCGACGTCGCCGCTCGTACGCTCAGGCCTTTCTGCCTGCCGACAGGTATAACGTTGGTGGACATGCCAGCACCGTACCCTCCTCGTCAGAGGTCGTGCGGTATCCTCGTAGGATCTCAATAGCCAGTTTCCACCAGTCCCAGAACCGCAGCCACACCCTCCATGCGGGAGCCTAGTGCCTCGAAATGCCGGTCGAAGTGCCAGCCACTATACAGTTTATCTCTGAGGTGTCTGCTGTGATCCTTCACCTCGATCATGCTGTCTTCGACCCCGCTTGTCTCCCTCGGTGGCATCCGCCGCGACGACTCCTGTGAAACCAGATGGTCTTCCTCTCCTTGGCCGAGATCGGTAGTCCCAGTCTGCGTATACACTTAATCACGCAGGCCACACTTAGCTCCGCGAGCTTGGGGGCGAGCTTCTCGGCACCGCATCTTACGCCATGTCCCATAGTATTGGACCGTGCACCTACTCCTGCCGGATTCTGTAATGCATTCCCCTCACGACGCGGCAGTAGAGTCCCGGGTACGCCCGGGTCGCAGTTGCCACGAACGCAGGCACCTTGTGGTATATAAGCTCCACCCCGACGGCGATACTGGGCAGGGCATTCAAGGCATTAGCGATGTAGAAACTCGCCGGCAGCTCGACTCCACCCGTGTGTACTATACCCTCCGTCAATGATCGGACAGTCCTGAGGGCATCGATGACGGATCCACCAAGCCGGAAGCCGTACTGTTTGCTATCCAAACCCGAGCTCATCCCCTGTAGGTGCTCCTTCAAACGGATCTCCAGTACCCGCTTGAAGAATTTCCCTTCCCCACTGAATAGGCAGGTCGGCCAGTACGTCGAGGAGGAGTCTGGGGTCTCACCCTGCTTCTTCAACAAAGCAACACATACCAGCTTCCAGATTATGGGAAACTTGCCAGTCTGCAGGCATTCGTTCAGCTGCTGCATCAACCGGACACTTAGTGCACCTTGGGCGAGCGCCGACGCCCGGTCCGGAATACCATCCGGTACCGGTGCGGTCTCTCTCCTCACGAGGTTCCATGCCAGCAGCTCTAGTTCCTCCCTGCTGAATCCAATATCGTCCATTTCGTTAGTCCTGTCCGTTGACTGATCCATCGATGCCCCCCTCCCCCCGCTTCCGTGTTGTCATCGACACCACCGAGAACAGGGTGTCGCCGGCTCGCCGTACGAAGGCGGGGTCCACGCTCTCTGTCAGCGGAGCGACCTAGACCATCAGCGGAGCGACCTAGACCGTCAGCTTCCCTAGTACGATACGGAAGGGCCGTCCGCAATGGTCATCGTAGAACTTCCGCAGCAGGTCGTGCCAACAGCGGGCCTTGGCCGGAGCGACATACTGGTCTGTCTGTACTCTCTGTGCTGCGTGGCCTCCTTTTCATTTCATGTCATTCTTCTGCGACGGGCACGGGAGTATCGGCTACGGGCGAAAATGCGCAGAAGTGCGAGCTCCTCGCCCCACTAGTACAGCGACGTCTTCGGCATTCCTGCGTGGCATGGCAAGGTCGCGCGCTGCCCCATGGCATCGCGTAGTCATTCTGCGCTATCCTAGGGATCGAGGCCGTTATGCTGTCTGAACGGCCATAACTGCACATGTGCCACGCCTAATAGGGCATCCATGTCGATTCGTCAAATCCGCCATCTCGTTGCTGCTGATCTTCCAGTTTATGTCTAGGACCCGTGGGGGCTCAAGTGCACGTTGTCCTTATCTTCCTCTGTCTGGAACGGCGCACTCCATTGTAATAAAGAGGGGGATGCTCAGGATTTCCACCTCTTAGGCCACACTCGAACGCTTCAGTCGTTGTCAGGCAGCAGGAGACGAAAAGGACAAGACCACGATAGTCATGCCCGTCGGCCTCGGGCACGTGTTGGTGGAGCCCCGATTGAGTAGTCGGAGCTCCTGTCCTGCCGCACGGTCGAGCAACGCCTCGCCCTTCGCGTTCGCTATCGGAGAGCCACGTGCAGATGTTTGGGTGTTATCATCTCTGAGGATGAGTACCGACTAGGATAGATGCGACGATATCGCTATCTTATTCCCATTCAACTGCCGTTCGTACGTACGACCAGGTTGCATCGGAACACCAGGACATGCCTCTTCACTCGTCGTAGTAGTGTGGGCAAGTGTTTCCAGGGTTGCCCACCACACCGCCGCAACCATACCCTGAAGGTCATCGAACCAATTGTCATGGCCGGTACACTGTACGGCTCGCCGACCACAGCAATGGCGATGTGCAACTACGCGAGCGACTATGCTTAAAGATCCAGGAACGCTCTGCTTTTGTTGGTATTGGCCTAGAGTATGTTGACTTCTAGACCATGTCCATGGTCTCTTCCAGGCCCGCCGCCGCTCTTGTCGTTCTTGGAGCCGGTGCGTGGCACCCATTCAATTAATGCCCCTGCCCCCCGCATCTGAAGCAGGCCCCGCTTCTATCTGTGCTGGTGGGCCATCGTGCCCCTCATGGCACTTGAAGCGCTAGAGCCGGCGAGCATCCAGCGCTTGGACACGGGCCGTTTCCCAGTCCACTCGTATTCTGCCGCTTTCCAGGATAGTGCGAGCAGGGGCGAGGGTGCATTTGACCCAGATCGTCCCTAGACCGAACGGGGATGTGCGTATTTCCCCGCATCTGATGTTGGAGGGGCTGGAGGCACGTTTCCTCGCAAGTGCCTTCATGACCTTTTGTGTGGCTCCCGCGTCGTATTTACCAGTAACCTGTTGCTCAGCCGCATAAGATGGCAGTGCCACTATGACTCCGAAGTCTGGCAGGGCCGTCCATATTGTGCCTGCCACGCGTTGGGCCGTCCTCTCGGCCTCTGAGCTTCCTAACTCAAGTATGAGGCCCTGGTGACGACTCTTCATAACTTCACCTCTACAATCACCAGGACCTGCGGACTGATTTTTCTACTCGCGGTTGCCGTTTCCGTGGCATACCCATCTTCGGACGGGATTATCAGAGTACGGGTTATCGCCGCTCGTGCAGGAGCCTATTGCATCTTCACCAAGCGCAGCGGTTGTTTCGCACCTGCCGCTCGGCGGTCTTAAGGCCCTCTGCTTCCGTGGGCGATGCCGCCTTCTACTTTTCCTTTTTGGCCCTTCGGCCCACCACCATGGCCCACTCCATCGTGGGCGCGGTCACCTTTCCGGCGGGAGTCTTTCTGCTCGGCTAGGTGGGTGGGGCCGCATCTGACGTCAAGACAGAAGTTCAGATCCCGGGCGCCTTCTACCTCTTCCATTTCGTGACTTATTTTCGTTCTAAGGGCAACCATCATGGTAGCCCCATGTGAGGAGGCTCCAGTAGCTGCGTCGGCAACCGCAACGCGGGCCTCTGCGCCAGCCAACTGCATTCTGAATGCCTCCAGCTCCTCCCTCAGGGCAGATATTTCTTACCGGTCTTGTGACTTTTCGTTGCTGTAATCCCGCTGAACGACGTCCGTTCTTTTATGCAGATCAGTAGAAGATGCTTCAATTCGCCACGTTACCATACGGAGATATCCGACATACGTTCCCCTCATGGGTCAACCATGTCGGCGAAGATATATTCCTTTCGAGAACCTGACCGGCTATTTAGAGAAACCGACTGATAATTCTCTATACTTTAATATTCATACCGCGAATTAAGGTGTCTACTGTCAATACTGTACAGTGGATTGAAACTCCGAATACCTGGTTTGAGACTCGGCATCACAGGATAGTTGAATCATCTGACATAGATGTTCGACACTCAAAGATGGTGGTTACGCTCTCGAACGGTTTGACCCTCGATCTGCTATTTCATACATGAAAGTAATGTCGCCGTCATTAAAATGTACACTAATGTGTTCCTCTGAAGACGAAGTTGCACTCTCGATACGGCGGGATACGTTGTTGGAAGGTCAGGCTTTCTCTATAAACTTTGACTCTACAGCAATAGGTAACGCTCTACTGCGGTTTTACTCTCTACTTTACTAATCATGCCCTGCATTTAAATGTATATTGCCAATACTGTACATTTGATAGACTCCAGGAATTCCTTGATTGATCTTCGGAATACCGGGCTGGTGAAGTTATTTGCTTAGCAGATGGACTCACACGAGAATTGGTAATGTTCTAGAACAGTTTAGCACTCGACTCTGCCACCCATACATAAAATTAATGGAAGCGTAGCTACCTTGTACATTAATCTATTTCCCGGGATTTTATTTAAGATTCTCACTACAGCGGGATAGATGTTCGGAAAATAGGGTTCATTAAATGCCAATAATATAAACCGTAAATGTGCAGGTGAATGTTTCTGCCTTGTAACGGGCGGGTGATGTCGGTAAGTTTCGGTTGCGCACTCGGGTATGGGTTACAAAACGTACTCGGGCATACATGATTCGGACATGACAAAATTAAACAAAAATAGGAAATAACTTACCAGAATTATTGAATGTTAGATATAAATAAATTATGTGGGCAGGTGGATTGGGCTGCGTAGTAAGACCGGGGCAAGATTTGGTTGGATTTCGGTACATTCCCTCGTACTACTCCTAGAATTGAGGACGTATCTCGTGGCGTTTCGCGGATCTCAGTTTCAATGACGAATGTTTTGTGTTCCGGGAGAAGTGGTTGCGTGATGTGCGTGCGTGTGGGAAATGGTGCTTTGTCGGCCCGCCATAATCGTGGTACGCTTCGCTGTGAAACCTTAAGTGAATGATACGAGATGAAAATGTAGCTATTCAGGGCCCCACTTCTGCAAAGTGACCCTGTTCCCGGCGACAGCCAGTGTGACAGCTCGCAATAATATCTAATACTAGGACGAGGAATATATACCGCTTCGACAGAAGTAAGCGAGAAATCAAATGATTTTATACAAAAGCAAGTAATTTCCCAGCTGTATGCGCGCAAAAGCATTCTTTTGATACAAAATCAATGTGTGTATTTCATATTTTCACATCTTTTCATTCCCATTGCAATCGCGCGACTAACATATCGAGCATGTCTCTAGCGAGATATTTCAAGGTTTTGGTGGTAGAATACCTTTTATGAATGGATTGTTCGTGAACTGGTTTCGTTTCTTCTATCCATCCGNAAACCTAATATGTTGAATGAGTGTATATTTAGTGTATATTATAGTTTTTACGTTCCGTAGGCACAAATATGTTTCAATGCAGCGAAATCATCGTGACTATCGCATGTTTAATCTAACATTTGGTACCATTCGCACACGCGCGATTCGCGTTCGGAGCATGATTCAAGCAAGAAATTTCAATGTTTCAGCGTCACTGTAACCGTTATTATTGGGATATTCCAATAGTAACTTCATTCTTCATTCTCATGAGGCTTAATTGTCAGATTGGCCGCGAAATAGTACATTTACACCGTCTGTTCAGAAGAAAACGAAATCACTTTCTGAAAAACCTAATACAATTTGGTCCTCCAACGGGATTATCCGATATTACCTTCAGAACAACCTATCATAATGAACAAGTGTATATTTAACACAAACGT
>NIJG01007063.1:0-10410 GCA_002201625.1 Euglossa dilemma
AATGTTTTACTCTGTGCCAATATGTATCGTTCTAGAACGTCATGACTCTGTACGTTCGTATATATTTCGTGAATTAAAGTGTGTATTGCCAATACTGTTCATCGGATTTGCTCTCGAAATACCTGGTTCGACTCATGGAATCCTGAACAGGTGATGGTATCAACTTAGCTGTCCGCCTTTCATAGATGGTGGTAATATCATCGATCGGTTTGAACCTCGATATTTATAACTCATACATTAAGTTGATGCCCATCACTAAAATGGATACTAATTTATTCCAAGGAACACCACATTAGACTCTCGATACAGCGCGTTAGTCTTTCGTAAGGCCATTAGTAAAACGATAGATTTTATACATATTGGTACCGTCACAAAACGGACGGACGCTGTACTGTAACATTCAAACTGAAAATCCGGTCGTCTATTTCCAGTGCTGCAGGTCATTTATTCCGGGAAACCTGGTTTGAAGCTCGGAATCACAGGATAGGTGAAGCTATTGAATTAACCGCTGGAGTCAGAAATAAGTTTCAAACTATGTTAAAAGGTTTTACGCTCGAACATCTAATTCATACATGAAATTGAGGTGACCGTCGCTAAAATGTTTACCAATTTATTCCACAGAAAACCACGGTATACTCTGGATACAGGGCGTTAGGCTTTCTGACTGTATGGTCTTCGGTAAAACGATAGATTTTGTACCTATCGGCAACGTTACAAAACGGACGGACGCTGTACTGTAACATTCAAACCGTGAGTTAAGTCGTTTATCTCCAATACTGTTCAGCGGCTTTGCTCCTGGAATACCAGGCTCGCCTGTTGGAATCACAGTCGAAGAGTGTGGAATCATGCACGAACGGTTTGACTCTGGACTTAGATATTTATACATGAAAATGAGCTGCTCGTCTGCTAAAATGAATCCTAATTTGTTTCTGTGAACATTACGCATGACACTGTCTACATCGGGTTTGGTTCTCGGATGGCTATATATTTGGAAAGAAGATTAACGTTATACCAATATCAAATGATCTCCTACATTTTGAATAACTACATTAATATTCATACCGTGAATATGTAATGTGTCTAATGCTAATCCTGATCAGTGGATATACTCCCGGAATACCCGGTTTGATTCACGGATTCACATGGTAGGTGAGACAATTGACATAGCCGGCCGGCTTCCAAGGAATGGGGTGATGTTCTCGAACAGTTTGACCCAGGATCATTTAATTCAAACACGAAATAAAGGTGCCCGTCAATAAAATTTCTACTAATTTTATTTCTCTGAACACGGTGTTATGCACACGATACAGCGAGGTATATTCCCGGCTGGTAGGGTATGGGATAAACGGTATGACGTTATTACAATTGGTAACGTTCTTGAAAGGTTTGTCTCACTACTTTAATATTCATAACCTGAACTAATGTTTCTATTACCAATACTGTCCAGAAGTACTACTCCGGGACTACCAGGATGGACTATCGGAATCACCACTATTGGTGAAGCTGTTGATTCAGCCGTATGACTCTCAAAGAAGGTGGGATCGTTCTCGAACGATTTGACCCTCGATTATTCGACTCATGGATATAAATAAGCTTGCCGTCTGATAAAATGTCTTTTAATTTGTTTCCGCGAGCACTAAGCATGGCACTCGATACTGCGGGTTAGGTTATTGGAAGGTGAGATATCCGGTGAAAAGATTGATTTTATAACATTTGGTAATGATCTCCGCCGGATAGACCTTCTACTTTAATATTCGAATCGTGTATTAAGGTACCTAATGCCAATACTGACCAGCGGATTTTCTACCGGAATACCTTGTTTGACTTTCGGAATCATATCATATGTGTAGCTATTGACTTTGCCGTTCGATCATCAAAGTAGGTAGTAACGTTCCCGAACTGTTTGACACACATTCGTTATAATTGGTACATGAAGCTAAGGCGCCCGTCACTAAAGTATATTCTAATTTGTTCCTCTGGATACGATTTCATGCTCTCGATACAGCTGGCTAGGCTTGACGGAAGGCAAAGCCGTCGGTAAAAAGATTGCCTTTATACAAATTGATTACATTATACATGGTTTCAAGCCATAAATCTATATTTAAGCTGTGCATAAAGGTGCCTCTTGCCAATACTCTACAGCTGATTTGCTCCCTGAATACCTGCTTTGAGTCCAGGAATCAGAGAATGGGTGAAGCTATTGACTTCGCCGTTCGATTCTCAACGATGGTGGCAGCGTTCCTGAACGGGTTGGCTGCCGATTTTTCTAGTGATACATAACTATAGGGCTTCCGTGTGCTGAAATATCTACTAATTTGTATCCGTGAACACTAAGTAACACACTCGGTGCAGCAGGATACGTTCTCGGTAGGTAAGATAATTGCTAGAATGGCTGACTTTATACCAATTGCTATTGTTCTCCAACGGTTAATGTCTGTACTTTATTTTTCACACCGCTAGATAAGGTGTTTATAGCCCATACTGTCCATCGGATTGTCTCCCTGAAAGCTGGTTTGGCTATCGAAATAACACGATAGGTGATGCTATTGTCTTAGCCGATCGTCCCGTAAGGAAGGTGGGACCGTTCTGGAAAGGTCTGACTCTCGACTATTCTATTCGTATGTAAAAATAAGGTATCTGTCTGCTAAACTGTCTACTAATTTGTTTTCGCGGGCAGTAAACATTCCACTCATTAAAGCGGCCTAAGTTCTGGGAAGGCAATGTATTCGGTAAAATGAATGACTCTATACCAATTGTTAATGTTCCCCGACGGATTGCCCTTCTACTTTAATATTTTAAACGTGGATTAAGGTGACTATCGCCAATACTGTTTAGCGGATTTACTTCCGGAGTTCCTGGTTTGCCCCTCGGAATCACAGGAGAGATGAAACAATAGTCTTAGCCGTTCGTCTCTCAAAGAGGGTGGTAACGTGTTTGATCGGTTTGACCATCGATATTCTAACTCAAACATGAATTTAAGGTGTCGTCGCTAAATTATGTACTAATGTGTTTCGCGAAACATGAATCAATATTCTCAATATGGCGGATTAGATTCTCGGACGGTAAGGAATTCGGTAAAACGCTTTACTGTATAGTATCTGTAGCGTTCTCACACTGTACGACGCTCAATTTCAATATTAAATCCGCGAAATATGGTATCTACTGCCAATACTGTACAGCGCATTTACGCCCGGAATAAATCGTTTGACTTTCGGAATCACATGATATGTGACGCAATCGACNGAAATGTCTTACTCGCGATTTTCCTATTCGTATAGGTAAATAAGGTGCCCGTCATTTAAATGTAAACTAGTATGTTTCTCTCAACACGAAGTTATACACACTATACCGCGGGTTAGGATCAACGAAGGGAAGGTATTCGGGAAAAGAAGGACTATACACAAATGGGTAATGCTCTCCGAGCGTTTGTCTCTCTACGTCACCATACATACCGCGGATTGATGTGTCTATTGCTAATAGTTTTCAGCGGATTTACTCCCCGAATACCTAGTGTGAACCTCGGAATCAAAGGACAGGTAAAGATATTGACTCAGCCCTTCCACTCTCAAGGAAGGTGGTAACGTTCCACAACCGTTTGAACCTCGACATTCTAATTCGTACATGAAGTTAAGGTACCAATCACTAAAATGTATACTAATTTGTGACTCTGAGCACGAAGTATTACTTCGGATGCAACGGGTTAGTTTCTCGGATGGTAAGGCCTTCGGTAGAACGATGGAGACCATTCCAATACGTGATATTCTACAACGGTATGTCCCTGCACTTTAACATTTATACCGTGAAATACGCTGCCTAGTGCTAATACTGTACAGCGGATTTACTCGTGGAATACCACGTATGGCTCTAGGATTCACAGGATAGGTGTAGCTATTGGCATAGCCGTTCGTCTCTCACAGAAGGTGACAACGTTCTCGAGATGTTTGACACTCGATCTTCTAATTTACACATGTGATTAAGGTACCCGTCACTAAAATATACACTAGTCTGTATCTCTGATCGCGAAGTTATACTCTCGATGCAGTGGGCTGTGCCCTGTGAGGGTAAAGTCATCGGTAAAACTTATGTCTTCATACCAATTTGTAACGTTCGACAAGGGATGGACTTTATACCTTAATATTCAAACCGTGAATCATGGTGTCCAATAGCCAATAGCTATCAGTGGACTATCTCGCTGAATACCTGGTTTGACACTTGATATCACTGGATATGTGAACCTATTGACTTAGGCGTTCGACTCTTAAGGAAGGTGGTAACGGTCTAGAACGATTTGACCATCGCCCTTCTAATTCATATATGAAGCTGTAGTGCCCGTCACTAAAATGCGTACTAAATTGTTTCTCTGGGCACGAAATTATACTCTCAATACAGCGGGTTACCTTCTCGGACGGTAAGGCATTCGGTGAAACGATTGACTTTATAGCAGTTAGTAACGTTCTCACACGGTGTGACGCTATATTTTAATTTTCACACCACGAATTAAGGTATCTATTTCCAATGCACTTCAACCGATTTACTCTCGGATTACCTGGATTGACGTTTTGAATCACAGCATGTATGAAGCTATTGACTTTGCCGTTCCAATCCCATAGAAGGTGGCAGTGCTCCCGAACGGTTAGACCTTCGATATCCTTATTCATACATGAAATTAATGTATCCGTGACTGAAATGTATTCTAATTTGCTCTTCTGAGCACGAAGATAAAACCTAGATACATAGGTTTAGCTTCTGGGAAAATAAGGCCCGCGGTAAAATTTCTGTCTATACAGCAATAGGCAACGTTCTACAACGCTTTAACTTTGTTATTTAATATTCATACCAGATATTGCGTGTCTTTTACCAACAATGTTCAGAGGACTACTCCCGGAACACTTGGCTTGACCCTCGGAATCAGAGGATAGTTGTATGTATTGATTAAGCAGTTCGAATCCCACAGATGGTGGCAACACTCTCGCACGCTTTGACCTTCGATCCTCCTGTTCCTTGATGAATATAAGGTGACTGCCAGCTAAAATGTCTACTCATTATTTCCTGTGAAAACTGAGCGTGACAATCGCAACAGCAGGATGGGATCCGGGAAGGATAGGTATTCGGTACAAATAATGACTAGATACGAACTGGTAATGTTCGCCGACGGTTTGAATCTCTACTTTAATATTCATACATCGAATTCATGTGTCCGTTGCCAATACTGTTCAGCGGATACACTCCAGGAATACCCGGCAAAGCACTTGGAATCACAGCATTGTACAAGCTTCTGACTTGGCCGTTCAAACATAAAAGTAGGCGGTAACGTTTCCGAACAGCTGGACCCTCGATCATCTAATTCATACATAAATTTAAGGGGTCTGTCACTGAAATGAATACTATTTTCTTTTTTGTACACGTAGATATACCCTCGATACACCGATATAGCTTCACGGAGGGGAAGGCCTTGGCTATAAAGATTGACACTATATCAGTAACTAACGTCCTACAACGGCTTGATTTTGGACTTTATTATTTATACCATGAAATAGGGTGTATGGCGCCAATACTGTACAGCGGATTGACTCCCGGAAAACCTGCTTTGACTTCCGGAATCACAGCATAGGTGAAGCCTCTGACTTATCCGTTCAGATCTCAAGGAAGTTGGTAAACTTCCCAAACGGTTTGACACTCCATCTTAAAATTCATGCAAGAAATGAAGGTGCCAGTACCTGAAATGAATACTAATTTGCGTCTCTGAACACGACGTTATACTCTCGATGCAGCGGGTTATGCTTTCGGAGGGTTAGGTCTTGAGTAAAGCTTTTGACTTTATACCAATCCGTAACGTTCCCGAACTCACTGACGCTCTAATTTAATTTTCAAACCGTGTAATAAGGTGCCTACTGCCAATCCTATACAGCGGATGTGCTCTTGGACCACCTGGTTTGACTCGTGGAACCACAGAATGAGTCAAGCTGTTGACTTAGCTGTGCAACCCTCAACCCAGCGGTTAACGTTCACGATTGGTTTGGCCCCCAATTTTATAATTCATACATGTAATTTACATTCCCGTCTAGAAAACGTATAATAATTTGTTTATCTGGACACGATGTTATACTCTCGATACAGGGGGGTTCGTTCTAGGAAGGTAATGCATACAGTAAATAGTTTATCACTATACTGATCACAAAATTATACCCTCAATGCAGCTGGGTAGGTTTATGGCAGGTAAGTTATTCTATAAAGAGTAAGACTTTAATACATTTGGTAATGATCTCAGACGGTTTGGCTCTCCACTTTAAAATTCAAACCCTTAATTAAGGCGTACAGTGCCAGAACTGTTAAGCGTATTTACTATCGGAATACCTCATTTGAGCCTTGGAATCGTGGAATATGTGAAATTATTGACTTAGCCGTTCGATTCTCAAAGGAGGTGGTAACGTTCTGGAGCGGATTGACCCTTGATTTTCTCATTCACACGAGAAGGTTTGGTGCCCTTCACTAAAATGTATACTGTAATGTATCCCTAATCAAGAATTTATACTCCTGATATCGCGGTTCACCTTCCTTGATGGTAAGGCCTTCGGTAAAAAGTTTGAGTCTATGAGAATGGGCAAAGTTCTACAAAGGTTTGTCTGTGCACTTTAATCTTTACACCGGGAGGTAGGATGTTTAGTGCCGATGCTGTGCTGCTGATTTACTCGCAGAATATCGGCTTAGACACTTCGAATCACAGGATAGGTAAAGCTATTGACTTAGCCGTTCGACCATCAAAGAAGGTTTTAACGTTCACGACAGGTTTGCCTCTCAATTTTGGTACATATACATGAAAATCAGGTACCAGTTTGCTAAAATGCCCACTATTTGGTTCTCGTCAACACTAAGCAAGGCACTCCATCCAGCGGATCAGTCTGCTCGGGAGGTTGGGCCTTCGGTAAAAAGTTCGGCTCTATAACAATAGTTATAGTTATACAACGGTTTAACGCTTTACATTAATATTCAATCCGTGAATTATGGTGACCACTGCTGATGCTGAGTGAAGAAGCTGACCAGCACAATCGAGGGTATAACTTCGTGTTCAGAGAAGCTATTTACTACATAATTTACAGACGGCACCGTAATTTCATGTTTGAAATAGAAAATCGTGCGTAAAGCCATGCGAGATCGATTCCAGCTTTTGCGAGAGACTAACGCCTATGTCAATAGCGTCACCCATCCTGCAATTCCAGGAGTCAAACCAGATGTTCCGGGAGCATATTCGCTGTAGAGAATTGGTAATAGACACCTTCGTGCACGGTTTGAATAATAAAATAGAAGGTCAAACCGCTGGAGATCGTTACCAGTTGCTACAATGTCATGTGTTCTACCAAAAGCCTTCTCGTCCGAGAAGCTACCGGCCGTATCGAGAGTATTACTTCGTGGTCAGAGGAACACATTGGTACCAATTTTAGTGACGGTACCTTAAGATCATGTATGAATTATAAGAACTATGGTTAATCCGCTCGAGAACGTTACCACCTTCTTTAAGAGACGAACAGCTAAGTCAATAGCTTCACCTATTCCAAGATTCTCAAAGGGAACCCCTGAACACCGAAATTAAGTCCGCTGAAGAGTATTGTCAATGGACAACTTTACTCACGGTTTGAATAATAAAGTAGAGCGATCAACCGTTTGAGGGCATTGCCAATTTGGATAAGGTCAAACACTTTCCGGCGGCCTTACATTCGGAGAAGCAGACTCGCTGTTTCGAGAGTAATACCTCCTGATCATAGAAAGAAATTAGTCTTCATTCCTGTGACGAGCGCCATAATTTGATGTTTGATTTAGGAGATCGAGGGTCAAGGCGCTCGAGGACGTTACCACCTTCTGTGAGGGACGAACGGCTAAGTCAACAGCTTTATCTATCCAGCGATTCGGAGAGTGAAACCAGGTATTCCGGGAGTAAATCCGCTGAACAGTATTGGCAATAGACACCGCAATTTGAGGAATGAATAAGAAAATAGAGAGTCAAACCGTGGAAGAACGTAACGTACAGTTGTGGAGTCAAACTCTTTATCGAAGGCCTTAACATCCGAAAGCCAAACACATTGTATCGAGAGTATAGCTTCGCGTTCACAGAAATAAATGAGTATTCATTTCAGTGACGGGCACCTTAATTTCATGCATGAATTAGAGGATCGAGGGTGAAACAGTTCGAGGTCGTTACCACTACCTATGAAACACGAACGGCTAATTCAATCGCTTCACATATCCTGAGATTTCGATAGTTGGACCAGATATTCCGGGAGTAAATGCGGTGTGCAGTATTGGCAATAAACTTCGTGTTCTGAGAAAGAAATTAGAATTCATATATGTGACGGGCACCTTAACATCATGTTTGAACTAAAAGATCGAGTATCAAACCGTTCGAGATTTGGGCACCTTTATAGGAGCCGCGCAGCTAAGTCAAAAGCTTCACCTTTCCTGTGACTCCAAGAGTGGAACGAAGTCTTGCGGAAGTAAATCCGCAGCACAGCATTAGCAATAGGTACCTTGATTCACCATATCAATGTTAAAGTACTGAGGCGAACCATTGTAGAGCTACTGGTATTGGATCAAATATTTTACCGAATACCTTACGTTCCGAGCACCTAATCCGTTGAATCCAGGGTACAACTTTGTGTTAAGCAAGAAAATTAGTACTCACTTTAGTGACAGGCTCCTGAATTTCAGGTACGAATAAAAAGATGGAGAGTTACACCGTTCAAAAACGTTACCTACTTCAATGGGAGTAGCATAGCTAAAGCAATAGCTCCACCTATTTTGTGATTGCGAGAGTAAAACCATTCTATACTGTAGTGAATCCACTGAATTATACAGGCATTTGACAACATTCTTCACGGCGCGGACATACAAGCAGAAAGTCAAACTGTTGGAGATCAATACTAATTGGTACAGAGTCACTCTTTTCACCGAAGGCCTTGCCTTCCGATAACTTAATCCACTGCATCGAGAGTATAGCTCCGTGATCAGAAAAAGAAATTCGTACCAATTTCAGTGGTGGGCACCTTATCTTCTGGTATGAGTTAGAAGATCGAGGGTCAAACCGATCGAGAACGTTACCACCTTCTGTGGGAGTCGAATGGCTAAGTAAATTGTTTCACCTATCCTGTCAAACTGAGAATCATACCAGGTATTTCTGGTGCAAAACCAGGGAACAGTAGTGGCAATAGACATCTTAATTCACAGCATGTATATTAAAGTAGAGAGTCAAGCCTTCGGTGAACATTACGAATTGCTGTAAAGTAATTCCTTTATCGAATACCTTACCTTCCTGGAACAAAAGTATCTTGCAAAAATTATCTGCGGCTTTTCTCCAGGAATACCTGGTGTGACACACGGTATCACAGGATAGGTGAAGCTGTTGACTTATCTCTGAGCGACACTCATGAAAGGTGGTAACGTTCTCCAATGGTTTTACTCTCGATCATCTTATTCACACATGATATTAAGGTGTCGCGCACTAATATGTTTACTAATTTGTGTCTCTGAACACGAAGTTACACTCTCGATGCAGCGATTTACGTTCGCGGAACGTAAGGTCTTCTGTAAAACGATTTACTGTACACCAATTGCAAACGAACTCTAACGGATTTTCTCCCAACTTTTATATTCATACCGTGAACAAAGGCGTCTATTACCAGTACTGTTCAGCGAATTTACTACCGGATTAACTTGTATGGCTCTCGGGATCACCGAATACGTGTATATATTGCCATAGCTATGCGCCTCGCTTAAGAAGGAGTGTAACATTGTCGAAATGTTTTTCTCTGAATTTTCTTATTCATACTTGAAATTAAGGTGCATGTCACTAAAATGTATACTACTTTGCATCTATGGACACAAAGTGTTGATACAACGTGATATGTTCTCCGAAGGCAAGGCCTTCGGTAAAGTGTTCGACAGTATTCCAATATGTAACGTTCTGCAACGGTTTGACACTGTTCTTTAATATTCATACGGTGAATTAAGGTGTCTTTTGCCAAATTGGTTCAGCGGATTTACTCCCGGAATAACTAGTTTTGCTCTCCGAATCACAGGATTGGTGAAGCTATTCACTTAGCCGTTCGACGCGAACAGAAGGTGATAACGTTCTCGAAGGCTTTGACTCTCGATACCGTAATTCAAACCTGAATATCACATGCCGACACTAAATTGTATACTAACGTGTTTCTCCAAACACGAACTTTTACTCTCGATGAGGCCGGTGTGGTTTGCGGAAGATAAGGCTTTCGATGAAACGTTTTTCTTTATACTAATTGGTAACGCCCTAAAGCGGTTTGACGCTCTATTTTAATATTCTATCCTTGCGTTATGGTACCTATTGTCGAAACTGTTCAGCGGAATTACTCTATTAACACGAAGTTATACCCACCATACAGC
>NIJG01007074.1:2628-13284 GCA_002201625.1 Euglossa dilemma
ATGTGTCGGTCTGCTAAAATGTTTAATAATCTGTTTCCGTGAGCTTGAAGCAAGACTCTCGCTACAACGGGATAGGGTGGTGACACGTAAGGTGTTGGGCAAAAGAAATGAAAAGAAAAATTACTTTATAGAAAGTGGTAATGTTCTCCGACAGTTTGACTCTCTGCATTAATATTCATACCGCGAATTAAGATGTCTATCGCCGATACATACCAGCGGATATACTCCCGGTATACCTGGTTTGAATCTCGGTGTCACAGGACAGTTGAAGGTATTGACGTAGCTGTGCCACTCTCAATGGAGGTGGTTACTTTCGCGAACGATTTGACTTTCCATTCTGCTACTGTAACACGAAAACAAGGTGTCCCCCTACTAAAGTATCTACTAATATCTATCCGTGAACACAAGGCTAGACACTACCTGCGGCGGGTTATGTACTCGGAGGGTATGGTATCCGGTAAAAATTTTAAATGCATACTAATAGGTAACGTTCAACAACGATTTCATTCTGTACATTAAAATTTATTCCGTGAATTAGGGTGTGCAATGCTAATGCTATACAGGGGATTTAGTGCCGAAGTACTTGGTTTGACTCTCGGAATCACAGGGTAGGTGAAGCTATTGACTAAGATGTGCGGCTCTCAAAGAAGGTGGTAACATTCTCGGACAATTTGTTCGTCGATCTCCTAATTCATACATGAGTTCAAGGCGACGTCACTAAATTGTTTAAGAATGCGATTCCCTAATCACGTAGGGAAGTAGTCAACGACCTTCTAATTCATACATGAACTGCAGGTGCCCGTATCTGAAATGATTACTAATTTCTTTCCCTTATCACGATTTTATACTCACGATATGGCGAGTTAGATTCTCCGATTGTAGGGCTGTCGGCGAAATGTTTGACTCTATACCAATGAGAATCATTCTGCAACGGTTTCACGTTTCCCTTTAATATTCAAACCGCGAATTCAGGAGCCTATTGCCAAGAATGTTCACGAGATTTACACCAGGACGGTGGTAACGTTCTCGCACGGTTTGCCCTGGATATTCCCATTTATGCATGAAAATAATGTTTCCGCCTAACAAAATGTCTACTAATTTGAAAGCGTCAAAAATGAGGAGCACAGTCGAGGCAGGGTGATGGGTTCTCGAAAGGTAAGGTATTGGGTAAAAAAATCACTATACGAATTGGTAATGTTCTCTGATGGTTGGACTCTCAACCTCAATATTCATGTCGTGATGTAAGGTGTCTATTGCCGAAACTGTTCAGAGTATTTAATCCCGGAATACCTTGTTGTTCTCTCGGAAATGCAGGATGGGTTTAGCTATTGATATTGCCGTGCGTCTCTCACAGAAGGAGGCCACGTTCACGATCGGTTTGACCCTCGCTCTTCTAATTCACACATGAAATTAAGTTATCTATCTCTAAAGTGTATACTAATTTGTATGTCTGGACACGAAGTTATGCTCTCGATACAGCGTTTTTGGTCACAGGAGGTCAGGCCTTCCGCAAAATGTTTGAAGCAATACCAATAACTAACTATCTACAACGGTTTGACTATGTACGTTAATATTTACATCTTGAACAAGGGTGTCAATTGCTAATAATGTTCTGCGGATTTAGTCCCGAATACCTAATATTGCTCTACGTATCACTGGATAGGCGAAACTATTGGCTTAGCAGTGCGATTTTCAAGAAATGTATAAACGTTCTCTAACGGTTTCACTCTCGATTTTGCTACTCAAACATAAAAATAATGCGTCCCTCTACCATAACGACTACTGACTTCTTTTTGCCTGAACAGTATGCAAGACACTACCTACAGCGGGGTGTGTTCCCGGATGGCAAGATATACGGTATTAAGAATGACTATATACCAATTGATAATGTTCGCCAACAGCTCGAACATGTACCTCAAATTTCACAACTTAAGTTCAGGTACCAATCTCCCTTACACCTCAGTGGATTCATTCCAGGAATCCCTTATTTGACTCTCAGAGTCACAGGATAGTTGAAGCTATTGACGTAGCAGTTCGGCCCACATAGAGGGTAATAACGTTTTCGAAAGGTTTAAGGATCTATATTCCACTTCATACATGAAATTAAAGTGGCCGCCTCTGAAATGTATACTAATTTTTTCGCTCAACACGAAGTTTTACTTTCGAAACGGCGGGTTAGCTTCACCGAAGGTGAGGCGATCGGTTAAGTGTTTGACTTCATACAAATGTGTAACGTCCTCAAGCGGTTTCACGCTCTACTTTAATACTGAAACCGTGAATTAAGGTGCCAATTGCCAATACACTTCAGCGGAATTACTCTCAGTTTTCCCGGGTTGCCTCTCGGAATCGCGGGATTGGAGAAGCTATTGATTAGCTGTTCGATTCATAAGGATGGTTGTTACGTTCCCTAACCGTTGGAAACTCGACCTTCTAATTCATACACGAAATTAAGGTGACCGTCACTAAAATGGATACTGAGCTCATCCTCTGAACACGAAGTGATTCTCTCGATACAGCGGGCTAGGTTCTCGAAATCTAAGGTATTCGGCAAAAATAATGTCTTCATTCGTATTGGTAACGTTCGCAATCGGTTTGATTCTATACTTTACTATTCAATCCGTGTGTTAAGGTGTTTAGGGCCAACACTGTGCTGCCCATTTAGACCCGGCATCTCTGGCTTGACTTCCGGAATCACAGGATTTGTGTCGCTATTGACCTAGCCGATCGATGCTCAGAGAGGGTGGAAAAGTTCTCGAACGGTTTGACCTTCCACCTTTATATTTCATACTCGATATGAAGGTACCCTTCACTAAAGTGTGTACTAATTTGCATCTCTGAACACGATGTTATACTCTCGGTACAGCGGGTCAGTTTTTCGGAGGGTATGGCATTCTGTAAGTGGTTTGACCCTGCACGAATATGCTATGTTCTACAGCGGTTTGACGGTCTGCTTTATTATTCATACCGTAAGTTAAGGTGACTATTACCAATACTGTACAGGGAAATTACTCCCGGAATACTTGGGTTGACTCTCGGAAAAACAGGATAGGTGAAGCAATTGACTTAGCCGTTCGAGTCACGAGGCAGGTGGTAACGTTCTCGAGCAACCTGACTCAGGTTTCTAAATACTTATACATGAAAATGTGACGTTGTCTGCTGGAATATCTACTAATTTATTTCCGCGAACGTTAAGCAGGACACTCACTACAGCGAGCGTGTTAGGCTGCTCGGAACGTAAGGCCGTCGGGAAAGTGTTTGACTCTATATCAATAGGTAAAGTTCCACAACGGTTTGACGATCTACTATAATATTCGAACGGTGAATTATGTTGTCTATTGCCAATCCTGTCCAGCGAATATATTCCATGATTACCTGGTCCTGGCCCTTGGAACACACAGGATAGGTGAAGCTATTGTCTCAGCCGTTCTAGTCCGAAAGAAGCTTATGAACGTTCTGGAACGGATTGACACTTAATCTTCTTACTTATCTGTGATATTAAGGTGCCCGTTACTAAAATGTATAGTAGCCTGTGTTTCTCATTACGAAGCAACACACTCGACACCGCGTATTAGGTAGTCGTATGGTAAGTTCCTCGGTAAATCTTTTGACATTATACCAATTGGTAACGTTCTACAAAGGTTAGACTCTGTAGTTTAATATTCAAACCGTGAATTAAGATGTACACCGCTTCTAGTGTACACCGGATTGACTCCCGGAATACCTGGTTTGTCTATGGGAATAGCAGGATAGGTGAAGCTATTGACGTAGCCGTTCCATTCTGAGAGTAAATGGGATCGTTCTCGAATAGTTTGACACATAATCTTCTAATTAATTCCTGAAATTAATGTGCTTGTCACTGAAATGTATAGTAATTTATTTGACTCGTGGCATCACCGGATGGGTCAAGCTGTTGACGTAACAGTCCGACTCATAAAGGCGGTGGGCACGCTCACGGTTTCTTTTGCACCAGTTTTGTAATTCATACATGAATTTGTGATGCGCATAACTAAAATATATCCTAATGTCTTTCTCTGAACTCGAAGTTATATTCTCGATACGACGTGTTAGCTTCTCGCATGGTAAGGCCATCATTAAAAAGTTGACCCTATAACTGTACGTAATGTTCCTCCGCGTATTGACTCTCTTCTTTATTATTCATACAGCGAATTAAGGTGTCTGCTGCCAAACTGTTCAGCGTATTTACTCTTGGAATACATGGCTTTACACTTGGAATCACAGGATAGATGACGCTATTGACTTAGACGTTCGACTTCCACAGTTGTTGGAAACGTGGTCGAACGGTTTGACATCACAGCCATCTATTAATGCATGAAATTAAGGCACCAGTCTGCCAAAATGTCTACTTATTCGGTCCTGTGGACCCAAAGCAAGACAATCGCGGCGGCGGCTTGCGTTCTCGGAATGTAAGGTATAGGTTAAGAAGAATGAAATTATACCAATTGGTAGTGCTCTCCGACAGTTTGACAATCAACCTTATTGATTATGCCGTGAATTTCGGTATCTATTGCCAATATTGTTCAGCGGATTACCTCCCGGAATAACTAATTTGTGTCTTGGAATCGTGGAATAGGTGAAGCTTTCGACTTAGCCGTTCGTCCCTCCAATTCGGTTATAACGTTCTCGTACGTCTTCGCACATCGACCATCTAACTCATACATAAAATTAAGGCACCCGTCACTAAATTGTGTATTAATTTGCTTCTCCGAACTTGAAGTCAAACTCTCGCTCCAGCGGGTTAGATTCTCGGAAGGTACGGCCTTCGGTGAGAAGTTAGACTCTATTCCAACGGGAAACGGTGTACAGTTGTGCGACTCAGTACTTTAATATTCACACCGAGAAGTATGGCTCTTAATGCAGTTATTGTACAGCGGATTTACTCCCGGAATACCTGGTTTATCTCTCGGAATCGCGTGATGGGTGATGCTATCGACTTAGCCGTTCGTCCCCCACGGAAGATGGCAAGGTTCTCGAATGGTTTGACATTCGATTTTCTATTTCATACTGGATATTAAGGGGACGGTTACAGGCATGTGTTCTAATTTGTATCTCTGGTGACGAATTTATACTGTCGAGAGAGCGGATTAGTTTCGCGGAGGGTAAGGTCTTCGGTAAAACGTTTGACTTTATACCAACTGGTATCGTTCTCATACAGTTCCACGCTCCACTTTAATATTGATACTTTGAATTAAGATACCCATTACAAATTGTGTACTGCAGATTTTCTCCCAGAATACCTGGTTTGACTCTCGGAATCATATGATATATGAGGCTATTCACTTAGCCGTTCGACTGCCAAGGATGGTGGTACCGTTCTCGAACAGTTTGACTCTCGATTTTACTATTGATACATGAAAATAAGCTGTCCGTCTGCTAAAATGTCTAGAAATTTGTATCTGTGAGCACTAAGAATGACACTCGCTAAAGCGGGTTTTGTTCTACGAAGAAAAGGTATTCAGGAAACGGAATTACTCATGAGCATTTGGTAATGTTCTCTGACGGATTGCACTGCTGCTGAAATATTCGTAACGTGAATTAAAGTGTCTTTGTCAATGCTGTTCTGTGAACTTACTACTGGAATTCCAGGATTGACTCTCAGAATCCCTGGATAGGTGAATCTGTTGAGTCCGTGGTTTGACACGAAAAGAATGTGGAAATGTTCTTAAACGGTTTGACTCTCGATCTTCTTACTCACACATGAATTTAAGGTGATCGTCACTAAAATTGATAATCATTTATTTCTCTGAACGCTAAGTTATACCCACGATACAGCTGGTTTTCTTCTCGGAAGGTAAGGTATCCCGTCTGGACTATGACGTTATATCAATTGATAACGTTCTCCAGCGGTTTGGCGTTTTACTTTAATGATCATACCGTGAGTTGCGGTGTCTCCTGACAATACTCTTCAGCGCATTTATTCCTGGAATTCCTGATTTGCTTCCCACAATCGCGTGATAGCTGCAGCTATTTACTTACCCGATCGTCTCCCACAGAATGTGGTAACGTTCTCGAACGTTTTGACCCTCGATCTTCTTATCCCTAATGAAATTAAGGACTCCGTCCCTAACATATTTACCAATTTGTTGCCCTGAGCACGAAGATACTCTCTCGATAATGCGGGTGAGGTTTACGGAAGGTACGGCCTTTGGTAAAGCATATGAATATATAAGAATTGGTGACGTTCACAAACGGTTTTACGCTCAATTTTAATATTCAATACGTGGATTAAGGTGTCTATTGCCAACACTGTCAAGCGGGTTTACTCCCGGAATTCCTGGTACGACTTTCGGAATAGCAGGATAGGTGAAGTTATTAATTTAACCGTTCGACACTCAAATATGTTGGTAATGATCTTGAACGGTTTAACTATCGCTCTTCGTATTCATACATGGAGTTAGGTTGCCCGTCAAAAAAATGAATACTAATTTGCTTTCTGAAACACCAAGGTATACACTCGATACAGAGGGTCAGATTCTCGGACGGTAGGGGTTTCCGTAAGAAGATTGACCATATGCCAATTGGTAATGTTCAGCGACTGTTAGACACACTACCTTAATATTCATTCCCTGAAAAAGCGTATCTAATGCCAATACTGCACAGCGGGTTTTGTAGCTGATTACCTACTCTGCGAATCAGAGGGTAGGTGAAGATATTGATTTAGCAGTTCGACACTCAAAGAAGGTTGTAACATTCTCGTACGGTTTGACACTCGGTCTTCTAAATCATACACCATGCTAAGGTGCCTGTCACTGAAATGAATAATAACTTCTTTCTACGAACACAAAGTTTTTCTCTATATGCTGCGGGTAAGGTTCTCGGAAGATAAGAACTTGCGTAAAACGTTTGACCATATACCAATTGGTAACAGTCTCAAACCGCTTGAAACTCTATATAAATATTCAAACCATGAATTGAGGTGTCAATTGCCAATGCTATGTCGCGGATTTAATCTCATAATACCTGGTCTGACTCTCGGAATCGTAGAATACGTGAAACTATTGACATAGCCGTTCGTCTCTCGCAGAAGGTGGTAACGTACTCGAAAAGTTTGACACTCGAACTTCTAATTCATGTATGAATTTATGATACCGCCACTGTAATGAATACTAATATAATTTTCTGAACACGAAGTTATACACCCGATACAGCGGATTATGTGTTCGGCGTGAAAGGTCTCCAGTAATCCGTTTGACTTTGTACAAATTGGCAACGATCTCAAACAGTCAGACGCTCTACTATAACATTCAAAACGTAAACTGGGGTGTTTATTATCAATACCGATTAGCGGATTTACTCCCGCAATACCTGGTATGACTCTCGGAATCACAGGATACGTTAGGTTATTGAATTGGCCGTTCGACTCCCAAAGAAGGTGGTATCGACTTCTAACAGTTTGACTATCCATTTTGCAATTTATACATGAAAATGTGGTGCCCGTCTGCTATCATGTGAACTAATTTGTTTTTGTGAACAATAGGAATGACACTCGCTAGAGCGTTTATGTTCAAGGAGTTTAATCCATTCGGTTAAAAGAATGACTCTATAGCAATTGGTAATATTCTCCGACGGATTGAAGTTCTGCTGTAATATACGTAGCGTGAATTAAGGTGTCTGCTCCAAATGCTGTTCTTTCTCAAGCGGATTGTCCCTCGATCGTCTAAGTCAGTCATGAAATAATGATGTCTGTCACTAAAATGCATACTAATTTGTGTCTCTGAATACGTAGTTATATCCTCGTTATGGCGAGCGGAATAGTTTCCCGGAAGGTAAGATATCCGGTGAAAAGTTTGACATTCTACAAATTGCTAATGTTCACCAATGGGTTCTCTCTATAATTTATTAATTATACCGTGGAATAGGGAACCTATTGCCAATACTGTTCAATGTATATACTCACGGAATATCTGGTTTGATCCTCGGAAACACAGGATTGGTGTAGCTATTTAATGGAAGTACGACTCTCAGAAGGTGGCAACGTTCTCGCAAGCTTTGACACCCGATCCCCTTATTCATACATTAAAATAAGGTGTCTGCCTGCTAAAATGCCTACTCATTCCTTCCTGTGAAATCTAAGCAAGACAATCGCTACAGCGCATTGGGATCTCAGAAGGGAAGGTGTCGGGTAAAATTAATGGCATTATACCAATTGGGAATGCTCTCCTACGGCTTCACTCACTGCGTTAATCTCATATCGCGAATTATCGAGTGGATTGCCAACAACACATGCTATTGACTTAGCCGTTCGACTTTCAAAGAAGGTGGTAACGTTCCCGAACGCATTGCCTCCCGATGCTGATATTTATACACAAACATGTGGTGTCCGTTCGCTTAAATGTCAAATAGTTTTTTTCCATGAACATTAAGCAGGACACTCGCTACAACGCGCTAGGTTCTCCGATGGTAAGGTATTCTGCAAAAGAAATGACATTATACGAACTGGTAATGATCGCTGACGGTTTGACTCACAACATTCATATTCATACCGTGAGATAAGGAGTAAATTGCCAATACTATTCAGCGGATTTACACGCGGAATACCTGGCTTGACTCTCAGAGTCGCAGGGTAGGTGAACCAACTGACCTAGCCGTTCGACTCTCACAGAGTATGGTAACCATATCGAACGCTTTCACCATCAATATTCTAATTCATACATGAATTTGTGGGTTCTGTCACTAAAGTGTATACTAATTTGATTCCCTGAACACGACGAACTACCCTCGATACAGTGGGTTAGCTTCTCGGAAAGTAGGGCCATCGGCTAAAAGTTTGACTGAATACCAATTGGATACGCTCTCAAAAGATTTCACGCTCCACCTTTATATGCTTACCGTGAACGAAGGTGTCTATTGCAAATACCGTACAGCGCATTTGCTCCCAGTGTATCTAATGTGACTGTCGGATTCATAGGATATGTGAGGCTAATAACATTGCCACACGTATCTCAATGAATATCGTTCTCGATCGCTTTGTCCCTCGATTCTAACATTTACACACAAATGTGTGGGGTCCCACCGCTAAAATCACTTCTAATTTGTTTCCGCAAACATTAAGCAGGGCACTGACTATAGCAGGTTAGGTCCTCGGATGGAAATGTATTCGGAAACACGAATGAATTTATTCGAATTGGTAATGCTCTCCGACGGCTTTACTCCCTACTTTAATATTGATACCGTCAATTAAGGTGGCAATTGTCAATATTGTCCAGCGGATTTATTCCCGTTTTACCTGATATGACTCTCGGAATCACAGGATTGGTGTAGCTGTTGACCTAGACGTTAGACCAGCATATATGGCGGCAAAATTCTCGCGCGGTTTGGCCACCAATCCTCTGATTCATGCATGCTGCTAAGGTGCCCGTCACAAAAAAGGATACTAGCTTCATTCTCTGAACACGAACTTATTGCCTCGATGAAGCCAGTGAGGTTTGCGGAATGTAAGTCCATTGGTAAAATGTCAGACTTTACACCAATTTGTAATGTTCTCAAACGGTTTAACGCTCTACTTTACTATTAAAACCGTGATTTAAGGTACCTATTTCCCATACTGTACAGCGCATTTACTACCGAAAAATCTGGTTTGACTTTCAGAGTCATAGGATGTGTGAAGCGATTGACTCAGACTTTCGTGTCACGCTGATAGCTTTAACATTCTCGAAAAGTTTGACATTCAATTTTGTAATTCATACATGTAGTTAAGGTGCCCGTCACTGAAATGAATACTAATTTCCATCCCTGAGCATGAAGTTATACTCTCGAAACGGCGGATTAGATTCTGCGCAGGTAACGCCATCTGTAATGCGTTTATCTTTATACCAATTGGTAACGTTCCTAAACAGATTGACACACTACTTTGATATTCATACCCTGATTTATTGTGCCTATTGCAAACAATTTTCAGCGAATTTACTCCTGCAGTTCCTCTTTTGCTTCTCGTAATCACAGGACAGGTGAAGCTACTGACCTAGACGTTTGGCTATCAAAGATGGTGCTCACGTTCTCGAACGGTTTAGGGATCGATATTCTGATTCATATATGAAATATAGGGTGCTGTCACTGAAGTGTGTACTAATTTGTTTCCCTGAACACAAACTTGTACTCTCGATGAAGCTGTTGACGATCGCGGACGGTGAGGTCTCCTGTAGGACGTGTGACTTTATTACAATTGGTAATGTTCCCCGACGGTTTGAGTCTCTACATTAAAATTCATACAGCGAAATACTGCGCAGGGCATTTACTCCCGGTATGCCTGGTTTGATTGGCGGAATCACACGGTATGTGATGCTATTGTCTTAGCCTTTCGATTTCCAAAGAAGCTTGCAATGTTCGCGAACGGCTTGACACTCGATCTCCGAATTAATACCTGAAATTCAGGTGCCCGTCACTGAAACGTATACTAATTCGTCCCTCTGAANTCTCGTAATCACAGGACAGGTGAAGCTACTGACCTAGACGCTTGGCTATCAAAGATGGTGCTCACGTTCTCGAACGGTTTAGGGATCGATATTCGGATTCATATATGAAATATAGCGTGCTGTCACTGAAGTGTGTACTAATTTGTTTCCCTGAACACAAACTTGTACTCTCGATGAAGCTGTTGACGATCGCGGACGGTGAGGTCTCCTGTAGGACGTGTGACTT
>NIJG01007090.1:0-11255 GCA_002201625.1 Euglossa dilemma
GGTAGTGTTTGAGGATATTAGCTCACATCGCGTCATTTTCGCAAGAAGATTCCGATCCGCTTATCGGACCCTCAGAGTCCTCAGACCCCTTTTGTCGCCGTTCCTGGACTATTCAAGGATTTGTAATGATTTATATAAGAAATGAGGTTGGATAATGCGATGCTTGAACTGCGATACTGTTATTATAGTAATTAGTATGGCAGTATTTGAAGAAATTGGCTCATATCACGTCGTTTTCGCAGAAAGATTCGGATTCGTGTATCAGGACCCTCAGAGTTCTCAGACTCTTTTTGTCGCCGTTCCTGGGTTTTCTGTAGACTATTCGGGGATTCGTAATGATTTGTAATAAACGAGGTTGGATAACACGATTTTTGAACTGCAGTGCTGTTATTACAATAATTAGTAAGGCAGTGTTTGAGGATATTGGCTCTTATCGCGTCGTTTTCGCAGGAAGATTCGGATTCGCTTATCGGACTCACAGAACACCCTTTTTGTCGCAAATTGTTGACTTTTCTCTGAATTAAACAAGATTGAATAACAATATAATGTAATATTGCATTATTACAGTAACTGGTACGACAGTGTTTGAGCATGCTCTTGTCTCACCTAATTCAATTCAACAACTATACACTCTCAAAAATATTCAAGCACCCCAATCCCATAGATAATCACAGACGCCACATCCAAATACTCTTCTTTGATAATTCTAACAATATATACACAGTACTCCATCCTAAACAGAGAATCTATTCACTTCATTTAGGCTACTTCATCTCTAACCCCGGAACTATCCCTTATTCGCTATATATTTCAGGATTCGTACTCGAGACATCGCACCTAGAATACCGAGACAACCTAGACCTCTTAATTTCAATCGGTACTCTGACCTCCGATATTCGTCTCATCCACGTTTCATCAGAAGCTACCCAATTCCTGTTTCAAAATTCCCAGCGATATTCCGAACGGTAACCTCTGGACAAAGTACGAAACGGCGGGGATCAAAGTTTGATAAATTTGCGGGCTGTTGGAGAAATGATTGCGACAGGACCGGAGCGGAATTCGTAGGAACGCGGAGACAGAGCCACGGAAGCATTAGACTAACGGGCTAATCTGATTTGCCGTGCCCGGTCCGGGAATTACTTCGGCGTTGGTGGATTTCAGTTGCACGCGGCTCATTGGAAAGCACTTTATATCGCTCTGCGCCCGCTTGCCCGGCCAGTTTAAACGCTCTCGTAACCTACTATGCAAACACTAGAGAATCGCCGCGGAATAACGGCCGGCCGAATTTTTTTCCGCCCCTCGATCGGTCGCGGGACGCGATACCAGCGAAAAGTGACATTCATATCATGCCAACTCTTTCTCTCTCTCTCCCTCTCTCTCTCTCTCTCGGCCGTCACTCTGCAACACGCAGCGTGCAATTGATGCGATGGTTATTGCTAACTCGTGACTGCGAAGATGAATCAGCGTGGAAAAAGAATGGCGAAATAAAACGCTCGCTGGTCAGCTTTTTAATTCCTTCGTCACTCGCTTTAGGCATTCATTTTATGATTCCGGGGGTTTAAAGGAATTTTCGCGAATCTTTTACTATCGTTTATGTGTAGGGAGAAGTCTGAGTAAGTGGAAGAGTCAATTTGGATTCAGAGTTAGGATGTAAATGCTTAACTAAACCTTCTTCCGGATAGGTCTCCATTTTGCTGGAATTATTGCTTGACAAAATAATTTGTCTCATTAGCATTCGACGAAGGAAATAAGATATTTAAAATTGGTGAAATTCGTGACTATCAATTTCTAAAATTGACTTCGCGATATATACACAAGATCATTGATAAAAATATTCGAAATTAAAAATTCCAGAGATACTTGTCTTGTAAATTATTAAAATTGACACGAGTCTATCCAAATTAGTCTACCATCCTGTGTCACGAGTCTCAGTCGCAGAAAGAATTTATTCAAGAATTCATTGAATTCATTCAAGTGCAATTTAAGTCGAATATCCGAGACACTATCTATTAGGGTGTTCTAATCTCTTGTTCTATGTTCCTAGACGCTTTTAGAGACTACTGGAATTGTTATCCCTTTAGTAAAACCTAACAGTGAAGGATACTTGATTCCAAGTAATCGTAAAGAAAGCAGACATAGTCATTGTGTAGAATATTCCAGTAAACCTAATCGATCCACCGCATATTACGTTATGGGACGTTTATCCGAGTATTATATATCAAACATATTCAATTGTGAGATCAATTGACTATGAACGTTATAACCTCACTGTCATCCTCCTTTCGGGTGTCAAATCGAACTCAGTTATATTTCTAAATACTGTAACGTTAATCAGTACCGACCTGAAATTTAATTATTATGGCATATCCACTCGGAGAGACACCGAAATTTTTCTTCATAGCGTCGTGGACCGAGGAAGATTCGAATTGAAAAAGGCAGAGCCAATGATTGCTAGATGCTGACCTATCGATTAAACTCCCAAATTTAATCATTATGCTATATTCACTCGGAGAAACACCGAAATTTTTCTTCATATCGTCTTGGACAAAGAAAGATTCGAATTGAAAAAGATAACCGATGATTTCCAGATGTGACCCATCGATCAAACTCTCAAATTTAATCATTATGCTATATTCAATCGGAGAAACACCGAAATCTTCCTTCATGGCGTCTTGGACAAAGAAAGATTCGAATTGAAAAAGATAACCGATGATTTCCAGATGCTGACCCATCGATCAAACTCTCAAATTTAATCATTATGCTATATTCACTCGGAGAAACACCGAAATTTTCCTTCATGGCGTCTTGGACAAAGAAAGATTCGAATTGAAAAAGATAACCGATGATTTCCAGATGCTGACCCATCGATCAAACTCTCAAATTTAATCATTATGCTATATTCACTCGGAGAAACACCGAAATTTTCCTTCATGGCGTCTTGGACAAAGAAAGATTCGAATTGAAAAAGATAACCGATGATTTCCAGATGCTGACCCATCGATCAAACTCTCAAATTTAATCATTATGCTATATTCACTCGGAGAAACACCGAAATTTTCCTTCATGGCGTCTTGGACAAAGAAAGATTCGAATTGAAAAAGATAACCGATGATTTCCAGATGCTGACCCATCGATCAAACTCTCAAATTTAATCATTATGCTATATTCACTCGGAGAAACACCGAAATTTTCCTTCATGGCGTCTTGGACAAAGAAAGATTCGAATTGAAAAAGATAACCGATGATTTCCAGATGCTGACCCATCGATCAAACTCTCAAATTTAATCATTATGCTATATTCACTCGGAGAAACACCGAAATTTTCCTTCATGGCGTCTTGGACAAAGAAAGATTCGAATTGAAAAAGATAACCGATGATTTCCAGATGCTGACCCATCGATCAAACTCTCAAATTTAATCATTATGCTATAATCACTCGGAGAAACACCGAAATTTTCCTTCATGGCGACTTGGACAAAGAAAGATTCGAATTGAAAAAGATAACCGATGATTGCCAGATGCTGACCGATCGATTAAACGAAAACGCGGGTTCTGTAGGAAAACGCGATGTTGGAAACGCGATATAATCGAGCGGTGGCGAATTCGTTGATTCCCCGGCAGGCTGGCGATAAATCGCTCGGGCCGCGTGAATAAATAAAGTGATACGCCGGACGACGAGGGTAATATTTTCAGCGCGACCGATTCAATTTATCGGCGGCTGTTCTTGAAACGATCGGCCGCGGAATAATTCCCTTGAACGAGCGCGAAAACATGGCCGCCTGCAACGCCGCCTCCGCGGCTGACTTCCGGCCCGACGCGAAAACAAATAATCGATCCGGCGATCGCGCAGAATTATACGAGGTAATCATTAATGGGCGTGCAATAGCACGTTGCCTCGCAATCACGTACGAGTTTCATTGTTTACGGAGCACAATCGTCCCGCGGCATTAATTAATGCGTCGACGGCATATACACGCGATTAGCATTATTAATGCACGATACCCGTGCACGCCGGCCAATAAACGATTGTCTAGGTCGTAATGCAGGATTCCCGGTTTTGCGCAATATAAACTTTATTGTCGCGCATTATGTCCACCGGCCCGTATACGTTTCCCACCGCCCGCCGACGCCAGGACCCCCCTTACGACCACGTCCTCGGCGTTCCCGCTGAAAATTCGCCAATTTATGCGTGTAACGTTCCCGATTACCCTCGGCTTCTCTCTTTCCATCGCTTCCGGCCCCGCTGCTCGCTGCGCTTCCTTCGGCCCGGCAAGCTTCATTTAGCCCGCGCCCGCCTTTTGTGCGCCCGCGCTCGCAGCCGTCGTTATTAAACGCGTCCCACTGCATCATAAAGTTCCGGCAACTTGGCGATGCCAAAACGGGGGCCGAACCCTTTGATACGTAAATAGGAGAGACATTATTGGGCCGGCCAACGATAAATCGAAGCCTCGTTTTGTCGCGCCCCGATACTGCCATTCCTCCCACCGATATACGCCCCTGGCCCCATTTCCACCCGCGTTAATTCGCGTGATTTGCGACGCCGGTATTTAATCGACTTCGATTTACGCCCGCGGACATCTCGCGCTGCAGTTTTCCCGTCTTTCGCAACTCTCTTCCATGATTGGTTTATGGTTTCTGTTTGGATCTCGAGACACGGTCATTAGGTATTAGGTTTGCGTTTCGTTGGAAGGGTAGGAATATATAATGGGAAATGTATTTTTGCTGAGGGGTCCCCCACAGCCCCACGGTCGTGGGTCCAAAACACCATCCTCTCTCTACGGTTATGGGGGTTACAATACCACCCTTTCTCCACGGTCGTAGGGCCAAACATCACCTCCTTTTTCTACGATCGTAGAGGTCCAAACACCACGCCTTCTTCTTCACGGTCGTATGGTCTAATAATACCACTCCCTTTTTCTATGGCCGTTGGGTCAAATACCACCCCTTTTTTTATGGCCGTTGGGTCCAATACCACCCCTTTTTCCACGATAGTGAGGGTTCAATACCACCCCTTTTCCACGGTCGTGTGTCCAATATAAAACAACTTTTTTCTACGGTAGTGGAGGGTCCAATACCACCCCCTTTTTCTACGGTCGTGTGGTCAAATACCACCCTTTTTTCCACAGTAGTGGAGGGTCCAATACCACCCTTTTTTCCACGGTAGTGAATAGTCCAATACCACTCCTTCTCCACGGTCGTATGGTCCAAAAGTACAACCCCCCTTTTCTACGGCCATTGGGTTTAATACCACCCCTTTTCCCACGGTAGTGAGGGTTCAAATACACCACCCCTTTTCCACGGTCGTGGGTCCAATATAAAACACCTTTTTTCTACGGTAGTAGAGGGTCCAATACCACCCCCTTTTCTGCGGTCGTGTGGTCCAATAATACCCACCCCCATTTTTCCGCGGTCGTAGAGACCCATACTACCCCTTTTTTCATTTTCCACGGTCGTGGGGTCCAATTACCAACCACCCTTCCAGGGTCATGGGAGTCTAATACTACCCCTCTCTCTCCTCCGCGGTAGTGGGATCCATCCACCCCAAGATCGTTGGTTATCGAGGTTTTGGGTCAGAAACAAGAGTATTTTTGGGAGAAACTTTGGGGAAAGGAAGAAAAGATTGCCAGAGCTTGCTAGTGGACTCATCGGTAAGGATACCTAGAGTAGATCCAGTCTCAAACGTGGGATATTATTAGAAGTTTAGAGGTTGTATATATAGGAATTGAAGGGTTTACCGAATACATGCGAGAAAATCTTCGAACCTCCTTTAACCTAGCAGCCATCTAGTGGCGGATGTGAGAATGACAAGCCACATGTTTAATACGAATGACTGCGGAGTATTCTTACCTTCGATCGTAACTAGTCAAGGATTGCAAATTATAAAGGAAGGTTGATATAACCTAATTAATAACGAGGAGAATATTTTCCCGGAATTATTATTATACCAGGATGTATACAATATACACAATTGATGTCAAGATTACTCGTAAAGATGACAGAATTTAGTAGGCTCAACTGAGAGCCTATCTGCTCGGATAGAAACAGCTGATAGAGTGGCTGACTAACCGTGAGACCTAATTAACTAACTCTTGGCCCTGTCAACGTTACAAATATAAACACTCGCGAGTGTTTGGAAGCGGAAAGGAAAGAGACCTTCAAGAGAGAAAGAGAAGAACTGCAAACTCGCAAGAGGAAAAACAGACTTGCGAGGGAAAGTTGAAACGACGAAAAGAGGTCATAACAGAGAAAATGAAGAGGCCTACCTGAACCTATCTAGAAACCAACCAAACAAATCCTTGGATTTTGAAGAAATATTAAAGACAGGATATTGACACTCGCTATAATTCATTCTTATTTCTCATATCGCATCATTCTCATATCTCATCATATCTCAACTCGTTAGTTTATACTGCATTCCATTTTGACTGCTGATCAGTAAACACAGAAAGAGAGACGTCTCCGTGAGGTTTGGCCAACGTGGATTCCTGGACGTGACAGAGAGGAGACGGGACGAGAGTGGATAGGGTCAGCGTGGTAGACGCACCTCGGTTATTGTTGTCTGCAGAGGAACAAACAATCTCCAGTCGCATACACCTATTTATGGGAAGTCATAGCTCTGGGCTGTCCGAAAATTCATGGTTTACCCTGGACAGTAGCCTCGAGCTATGCTGCCAAGGTACGGACCCCAAACGTGGTTGTTTGGTTCAGAGAGTACTCGAGTTTCAGGGCTGCCGCGTCTCTCACTCTGCTGCTCTGCTTCCTCTACGCGTAGAATAACCCTTGGCCACTGGTACACTTCTTCCTACACGTAAGTGATACCTTGTTATCGACTCGTTCCGCATTAATTAATACCACGCTGTTACTCTAAATACACGGCGGCTTTTTGCTCGGAATCTTTATGAGTTTCCCGGAACTTGAACTCGATGGTTTGATCTAAATCTCGTGGAAGATTCAATTTTTATCTTGATTCTATTGAATCCTAATTCTCATCTCTTATATAGACTTGAAGATAACGTTTATTTCGGATTTTCTTTACATTTTTCTTTAATTTTGGTTCTTTTTGAATTGTGGTCAAGTCTTACTAGAGTTGAAGATAGCGTTTCATAGGATTTTGTTCGAATTTCTCTAGAATTTTGGTTCTTATCTCTATTTTACACAGACGTGATCAAGTCTTACTAGACTTGGAGATAGTGTTTTCTCCGATTTTATTCTCATTTTTCTTGAATCCTAATTCTCCTTTTATTTCACGGAACCCTGATGAAGTCATACTAGACTTGGAGACAATGTTCCTTTTAAGTTTGTTCTCATTTCTCTAGAATTCTGATTCCTATCTGGATCTTACATAGACGTGATCATGTCTTACTAGACTTGGAGACAACGTTCCTTCCGAGTATGTTCTCATTTCTCTACAATTTTGATTCCTGTCCCTATCTTACATAGACGTGGTCAAATCTTACAAGACTTTGAAACAGCGTATTTTCCCATTTTGTTCCAATTTTCCCTTAATCTTTGTTCTCATCTCTATTTTTCTGACTCGTGGTCAAGTCTTACTAGACTTGAAGACAATGTTGCTTACGATTTTGTTCTCATTTCTCTAGAATTTTACATAAACGTGATTAAGTCTTACTACATTTGAAGACATCATATCTTTCAACCTTGATCTCACTAATTTTAATCCTTATTCGACGTTACTGATCTCGAATCCAGCGTTTCTTTTCGACTCATTTCACCTCAATTCGATATTCTTGAACCCAAAATCTACGTTCGCTATCCGATCTTAACCCTTGCACCTGTGGCTCGAGTGTCGCGAGGATTCAGTTCGCCAACCGAGAGAATATCCCTCGGATTCTCGTCTAATTCACCTTGACCCCTGTTCTCGATCAACCAAGTCCACGTTCCTTCAACATCTCTGATTCTAAGAGACCCAGTGAGTCTACACTGATTCCGTATGCAGACGGAGGCAATGTTTCTCCAATTTTCGGCTCATTTATCTCGGCCCGGGTTTCCGGTCTCTCGGTTCGACGTCTAATTAATACCAATCTCGCTCTAATCGCCGATAGCTCTCAGGGAAATTAAGGAACTCGGCTCGCAGTAGTAATCCACGTCACCGCGTTTCGTTCTTCGGCATCCCCGAGGCCAGGGTGGCAGTGCGATCATTTTTTCTCCTTCTTCCCCTCCACCGAAGCGATTCCAATAATCTCATCAATTTCCATTACGGATATTGCAACGACTCGCTGCCACTTCGTCTGCCCAACCCCTCTAGCCAGTTGGTCCTTTCCATCCACCAACCCTTGTCGAATTAATTGTGAAAAGGTATCCTGGGTCTTCCGTGTCTCTCTCTCTATTTTTCCTCGCTCTCTCCCTCTTTATTCTCTTGCTTTCTCTTTTTTTTTTTTCTTTTACGTCTCTTGCTCTGTTTTTCTCGCACACTCTCTCTGTTGGTTCACGGCTGACTCTTTCGCATGCAGTCGGCCGGGTTTCTCCGTCTGTCTGTTTTTTTCCCCGGCTCTGTATCCGCTCGGTGCTCGAGCAAGCGTGCGGATATAACGCGGCTACAATGTTTTTTAATTTAATTAACGCGCCTCCGCTTCCTGTCGTTCCGCGGAGCCGTTGTTTCTCGCTGCGCCGTACGCTGCGAACGATTATTGCATCTCATAAAGGAATTAGCGGCCGTGTCGACACTCTCCCCTCCCGCAACCCCGTTCAAATTCTCGGCTACGCCGGCATACGACTCCAATTTGTAGCGGAAACGGGCCCGCGAGCTCTTGCAACCCGCTCCGCGCGCGTAACACTCCTCAGCTTTGCGTTCTTCTGTTAATCGTTATTACATCGCGCTTGGTTTTTCCAGAATTCCGAGCTTTGGGTTCTTAGTTCGGAATCCGAAGTTTTGAGTTCAATGTTACGAGTTCGGAGTCTTCGGTTCTGAATTCGAAGTTTTGAGTTTAAAAGTCTGCGTTTTGGGTTCGGAGTCTTGAGTTATGAGGTTAGACTTCTGAATTCTGAGTTTAGAGGCCTGTGTTCTAAGTTTAGAATTTTTAATTCTCAGTTCAAAGTCTTGAGTCTCGAATTCTGATTTCTGAAATTTGAATTTTGAGTTCAAAGTCCTGAGTCCCTAAGTTCTGAGCTTAAAGTCCTGTGTTATAAGTTCAGAGTTTTGAATTTTGAGTTCAAAATCCTGAGTCATGAGTTCTGAGTTTAGAGTCCTGTGTTCTAAGTTTAGAGTTTCGAATTCTGAGTTCAAAGTCTTCAGTCTGAGTTCTCAATTTAGAGTTCTGTGTTCTAGGTTTAGAGTTTTGAACTCTGAGTTTAAAGTCCTGCAATCTGAGTGCTAAGTCTTGAGTTCTGAGTTTAGAGTTTTGAATTTTGAGTTCAAAGTCTTCAGTCCTGAGTTTTCAATTTAGAGTTCTGTGTTCTAGGTTTAGAGTTTTGAACTCTGAGTTTAAAGTCCTGCAATCTGAGTGCTAAGTCTTGAGTTCTGAGTTTAGAGTTTTGAATTTTGAGTTCAAAGTCTTCAGTCCTGAGTTTTCAATTTAGAGTTCTGTGTTCTAGGTTTAGAGTTTTGAACTCTGAGTTTAAAGTCCTGCAATCTGAGTGCTAAGTCTTCAGTTCTGAGTTTAGAGTTTTGAATTCTGAGTTCAAAGTCCAGCGTTCTAAGTTCTGAGGTCTGAATACTGAACTCTGAGTTATTACTTATTAGTTACTGTTTATTAGTTGCTCATTACCCTACAAAGAGAAACCTAAACTCCACTTCCGAGATATCCAAAAATGAAACAAGGCAACAACGTGGCGAATTCCGAAGGCTAAGAAGAATTTATAAAATTCCATACATTTAGTAATCCAGGGTTTTCGACGGATTCGAGGTAGATCGAGAGAAAATTCCCGATCGCGGCGCACTTGGAAAAACAGGAAACAGGAGAGACCTTCTCGCGTAGAAGCCGATGATGGATCGCGATAGATAAATACGAATTTAATCGGCACGCTCGCCGAATTTCGGAAAATATCCAGCCAGATCGCCAAAGGATATTACGCTTTAACGATCGTTTGACGCAGTCCCTCTGCGTTGACGTTGCAAAACGATCTGCCGCTGCTTGTTAAAAACAGAGAACGCAAGATGCAAAATTTCGCGAACACGCGGAAGAAGAGGAGGAAAAAGGAGGAGGGGAGAAAAAAAAAAAATGAATGGAAAATCGTCAAAGCAATTCGACCACCTTTAATGGGTCCTTTGATCTCTGATAATGTTACACGGAAGTGCACTTGCCGGAGTTGTAACGATCGAGTGGCACCGGTGGCTTTGTCGGATTCCATGGGAAATTTTCCTGCCACTTTTAATTTCCATCGATCAAACTTTTAATTTTCGTTGATTGCGCGAACGGTACTCGTGATACGCGCGCCACGCACAGCTGATTAATTTTCGCGTTCTAATTGAACGGCCTGTCAAAATTCAGCTTCCGTCGTTCAAATTTGTTTTGAAATTCATTCGGAACACAATACACCCGATATCTCTCTCGAGAGAGAGATATGGTTTCATTTCGGGGGAAAAAAAAAAAAAGAGAAAAAGATAAAATTGTCGCAGAAATTTAAACACCCACGATGCCGTGGAACGCGTTGGGAAAACCGTTCCAATAGCTTTTTGCATTTTAATCGCTGATCGATTTTTGATCCCGAAAGCGTCCGCCCTGAATGATTCTCGACCCCTTTTCGAGATAATCCGAATCTTGAAAATCGTGTAAAATATCTAGCAGAAGTTTATTTTTAATCTAATACGTTAATCCGAATTGAGAGACTTCAGTTCGAATTTGAAAATTGCGAATTTCCAAATTATCCATTGATCGTATATATTCATGGTTTCAAATCAATTTTGGTGTTTAGATATTCTTCTATATTTGAGTTTGGATTAGGTTTTGATAAAATAGTTTGACACATTCAATGGTGATCACCATTGATCTTTGTATTTAAATCCTTTTATTTAATCGCTAAATAAATATGCAAAATATATTAACCTAAAGTTTTTCTTCATTTATCAGTCTCATCTTCATCGAACGGTAATACTACTAATTACTATAATTCAACACATTCTTTGTTACTAAATTTTACACAATTTACCAACCTATTATCGATGAATATACCTACAATTTTAGCATTACGGTGTAAAATAGATGAATTGCACTAATTTTGCATATTCGTCGAAATCTGCAAAGTATTTTTCATCGTACGATTTATTCATAAATAAAATTTATCAATTTTATACTTATAAA
>NIJG01007117.1:3229-13981 GCA_002201625.1 Euglossa dilemma
CGGAACTACAGTATACTTCAAGCTACTGACTTAGCCGTTCGGATCTCAAGGAAGGTGGTAACGCTCCCGCACGGTTTGAGCATGGGTCATCTAATGCATACATGAAAATAATGTGCCCGTCATTGAAATGAACACTAATTTCATCCTCTAAACAGGAACTATTACTCTGGATACAGCGGGTTAATTTTTCGGAGGGTAAGGTCTTCGTAGAAACGTTTGACATTCTAGGAATTGCTAACATTCTCAAGCGGTTTGTCACGCCACTTTAATATTCATAGCGGCAATTATGGTGTTTATTGCCAGTACAGTTCAGCGGATTTACTCCCGTATCACCTGATTTGACTCTTGGTATCACAGGACAGGTGATGCCGTCGACATAGCCGTTCGACACATAATGAAGGTGGCAACGTTCGCGATCGGTTTTACTCATGATTTTTCTACTCGTATGGGTAAATAAGGTGCCTGTCATTAAAATGATTACTAATGTTTCTCTCAACACGAAGTTATATACTCGATACAATAGGATAGGATCAGAGAAGGTAAGGTATTCGGAAAAATAAGGACATTATTCAAGTTGGTAATGTGCTCCGAGGGTTTTACTCTCTACATTAATATACATACCATTGATTGATATGTCTATTGCCAATTGCTATCAGCGGACATACTTCCGGAGTACCTGGTTTGACTCTCGGAATCACAGGATACGTGAAGCTATTAACTTAGCCGTTCGATGAACAAAGAGGGTGGTAAGGACCTCGAACGGTTCGATCCTCTATCTTTAAATTTATAATGAAATTGCGGTCCCCGTCCCTAAGATGTTTCCCAGTTTGATCCTCTGAACACGAAGCTATACTATTGACACGGCGGGTTAGCTTCTCGGAAGGGAAGGTAATGTTCGCCGAAGGTTTGACACTCAACTTTAACATTCAAACCGTGAATTATGGTGCCTATTGCCGACACTATACAGCGGATTCGCTTGAGGAATACCGGATTTTACTATCTGAATCACAGGATAGGTGAATTTATTCACTTAGCCGTCCGACTCCCAAAGAAAGAGGGAATGATCTCGAACGGAATGACACTCGATCTTCTAATTCATATATGAAAATAAGGTGTGCCTCTGCTATAATGTATACTAATTTTTTCCCGTGAGCTTTAAGCATGACACTCACTACTGCGGATTAGGTTCTAGGGAGGTAATGTTGTCGTTAAGAAGTATGACTCCATACCAATTGGTAACGTTCTCCAGCGGTTTGCCTCAGTACATTAACATTGATACGGTGAATTAAGGTATCTATTGTTAATACTATACTGGGGATTTACATCCGCTATACTTCGTTTCCCTCTTGAAATCACAGGATAGGTGAAGCATTTGACATAGCCGTTCGGCTCCAAAAAAGATGGGAACAATCTCGAACGGCTTTAGACTCGATCTTCTAATTCATATACGAAAATGAGGTGTGCATCTGTAATAATGTCTACCAATTGGATTTTGTGAGCAGTAAGCATTTCAGTCGCTGCAGCGTGTAAGGTTCTACGATGGCAAGGTATCGGATGAAAAATTTGACTTTATACCATTTGGCAATGATATCCAACGGTTTGTCGCTCTACTTTAATACCCATACCGCAAATTAATGTGTCCATTGCCAATAGTGTACAGCGGCGTGACTCCTGACATACCTTGTGTGACTCTCGGAACCACAGGATAGGTGAAGCTATTGCCACTGTCGTTCGTTACCCCTCGAAAGTAGCAACGTTCCCTAACGGTTTGACCCTCAACCTTCTAACTCATACATGAAGTTATGGTGCCCACCTCCGAAACGAACCCTAATTTCTTTCAATGAATACGAAGCTATAGTCTTCATGAAACGGATGAAGTTCGCGGAACATAAGGCCTCCGGTAACACGGTTGACAATGTAGTCACTGTTATCGTTCTCAAACGGTGTATCACTCTATTTTAATATTCAAACCGTGAATGATAGTATCATTGCCAATATTGATCAGCGTATTTATTCCTGGGTTACCTGTTATGAATTTCGGAAACACAGGAAATCAAGATGCCATTGTCTTAGCCGTTCGGACCTTATGGACGGTAGTAACGGTCTCGTACCGTTTAACACTCGATCTTCTAATTGATGCATGAAATTATCGTGCCCCACTCTAAAATGTCTACTATTTTGTTTCCATGAACGCTAGGCATGTCACTTCCAGCAGCGGATTGGGCTTCTTGGAAGGTACAGCCTTTGGTAACATGTTTGATCATATACGAATAGGTAACGTTCTACAACGGTATGACGCTGTACCTTAATATTCAAACCGTGAAATAAGGGTCATATTGCCAATACTTATCACCGTGCTTACTCCCGGAATACCTGGTTCTTCTCACGGAACTACAGTATACTTCAAGCTACTGACTTAGCCGTTCGGATCACAAGGAAGGTGGTAACGCTCCAGCACGGTTTGAGCACGGGTCATCTAATGCATACATGAAAATAATGTGCCCGTCATTGAAATGAATACTAATTTCATCCTCTAAACAGGAAGTATTACTCTGGATACAGCGGGTTAATTTTTCGGAGAGTAAGGTCTTCGGTGAAACGTTTGACATTCTAGGAATTGCTAACATTCTCAAGCGGTTTGTCGCGCCACTTTAATATTCATACCGTCAATTATGGTGTTTATTGCCAGTACAGTTCAGCGGATTTACTCCCGTATCACCTGATTTGACTCTTGGTATCACAGGATAGGTGATGCCGTCGACATAGCCGTTCGACACATAATGAAGGTGGCAACGTTCGCGATCGGTTTTGCTCATGATTTTTCTACTCGTATAGGTAAATAAGGTGCCTGTCATTAAAATGATTACTAATGTTTCTCTCAACACGAAGTTATATACTCGATACAACGGGATAGGATCAGAGAAGGTAAGGTATTCGGAAAAATAAGGACATTATTCAAGTTGGTAATGTGCTCCGAGGGTTTTACTCTCTACATTAATATACATACCATTGATTGATATGTCTATTGCCAATTGCTATCAGCGGACATACTTCCGGAGTACCTGGTTTGACTCTCGGAATCACAGGATACGTGAAGCTATTAACTTAGCCGATCGATGAACAAAGAGGGTGGTAACGACCTCGAACGGTTCGACCCTCTATCTTTAAATTTATAATGAAATGGCGGTCCCCGTCCCTAAGATATTTCCCAGTTTGATCCTCTGAACACGAAGCTATACTACTGACACCGCGGGTTAGCTTCTCGGAAGGGAAGGTAATGTTCGCCGAAGGTTTGGCACTCAACTTTAACATTCAAACCGTGAATTATGGTGCCTATTGCCGACACTATACAGCGGATTCGCTTGAGGAATACCGGATTTGACTATCTGAATCACAGGATAGGTGAATTTATTCACTTAGCCGTCCGACTCCCAAAGAAAGTGGGAATGATCTCGAACGGAATGACACTCGATCTTCTAATTCATATATGAAAATAAGGTGTGCCTCTGCTATAATGTATACTAATTTTTTTCCGTGAGCTTTGAGCATGACACTCACTACTGCGGATTAGGTTCTAGGGAGGTAATGTTGTCGTTAAGAAGTATGACTCCATACCAATTGGTAACGTTCTCCAGCGGTTTGACTCTTTAATTTTATATTCATTCAGTGACTTGAGGTGTTTATTGCCAATACTGCTCAGCGCATTTACACCAGGAATACCTGATTTGACTATCAGGATCACAGAATACGTACAGCTATCGAATTTGACGTTCGAATCTCAAGGAAGGTGGTAACGATATAGATCGGTTTGACCACCGATCTTCTAATTCAAACATGAAATTAAGCTTCTCGTCACTAAAATGTATATTAGTTTGTTCCTCAGAACACGATGATATAATATTGATGCAGCCGGTTAGGCGTATGGAGCGTATGATCTTCAGTAAAGCGTTTGACTTTATGTCGATTACCAACGCTCTCAAACGTATTGACGCTCTACTTTGAATTCAAGCCGTGATGTAAGGTGTCCATTGTCAGTACCATAGAGTGCATTAAATCCCGGAATACCTAGTTTGACTCTCAGACTCATAGGCGAGATTGACCTATTGATTTAGACGTTGGACACTCAAAGAAGATGGTTTCGTCCTCGGATGGATTGACCCTCCACCTTCTGATTCATAAATGAAGCTAAGGTGCCCGTCTCTAAAATGTGTAGTAATTTGTTCCCCTGAACAGGATTCTATACTCTTGATTCAGCTGGTTAGGCTTCTCGGAAGTTAAGGCCGACGTTATGAAGAATGCTTTTATACAAATTGTATACGTTCTACAACGGCCTGACAATGTACTTTAATATTCATAGCGTGAATTAATGTGCCTACTGCCATTACTCTACAGCGGATTTAGTCCCGGGATACAAGGTTTGACTCTCGGAATCGCAGGATAGGTGAAACTATTGACATAGCAGATCGAATATGGAAGAAGGTGGTAACGTCCTAGGACGTTTTGACCATCGATCTTCCTATTGATACATGAAATTAAAGCGTGCGTGTGCTCAAATGTCTACTAATTTGTTTCTCTGAACAGGAACTTATATCCACGAAACAACGGGTTATATTCTCGGAAGGTAACGTATCCAGTAAGGAGTATGACGTTTTACCAATTGGTTATATTCCGGAACGGATTGAACATCTACTTTAGTAAACAATCTGCAAGTTATGGTGTCTATTTCCAATACTGCTCAGCGTATTTACTACCGGAGTACCTGGTATGACTCTCGGACTCAGAGGGTAGGTGTAGTTATTGACTTGACAGTTCGACTCTCGACGAAGGTGGTAACGTGCTCGAACGGCTTGTCACTCGATCACCTAATTCATGCATGAAATTATGGTGCTCGTCATTAAAATTTATACTAGTTTGTACCCCCGAACGTGGCGTTATGCTCTCGATACTTCGGGTTAAATTCTCGAAGGGTTAGGCCTTCGCTATAAAGTTTGACTATATATCAGTACGTATCGTCCAACAAAGGTTTGACTCTGGATTTTCATATTTATACCGTGAAATAGGGTGTACGATACCAATACTCTACAGCGGATTTACTCCCGGAATTCTTGCTTTAACTTACGGCATCACAGGGTAGGTGAAGCTATTGACTTAGCCGTTCGAATCTCAAAGAAGATGGTAACTTTCTGGATCGCTTTGACTCTCGATATTCTAATTCATACATAAAGTTTATGTGCCCGTCACTAAAATAAAGACTAATATCTTTCTCTTAACACGAACTTATACTCCCGATACGGCGGATTAGCTTTGCGGAATGTAAACCCATCAGTAATGTATTTGACATTATACCAATTAGCAATGCTCTGAAACGGTTTGGCGGTCTTCTTTACTATTCAAACCGTGAGTTATGGTACCTATTGGGAATACTGCCAGTCGGATTTACTCCGGGAATATCTGGCTTGACTCTAAGAATCACAGGATAGGTACAGGTACTGACTTATCCGCTCAACTCTCAAAGCCGGTGGTAACGATCACAATCGGATTGACCATAAGTATTATAAATCATGCATGAAATTGAGGTGCTCCTTACTAAAATGTCGATCCATTTGTCTCCCTGAACACAATGTTATACCCACGATACAGCGGGTTATGTTCCTGGACGGTAAGGAATGCGATAAAGGGTATAACTTTATACCAATTGGTAACGTTCTCAAACGGTTTGACTCTCTACTTTCATGATATTCATGCAGTGAATAAATGTATCTGTTGCCAATACTGCTCAGCGGATTTACTCCTGGAACATCAGGCTTGACGCTTGGAATCATAATTATGGGTGAAGCAGTTGACTCAAACTTTCGAATCTAAGTGAAGGTGGTAACATTCACGAAAGGTTTAACACTAGATCTTCCAATTGATTAATGAAATTACCCAACCATCACAATAATGTGTACAAACGTACTGCACTGATCACGAAGCCATACTCTCAAACAGCGAGTTAGGTTCTCGGAAAGTAAGGTACTCCGAAAGAACAATGACTTCATTCCAATTGGTGACGATCTCAAACTGTTTCACACTCTACATTAATATTCAATCCGTGAGTTAAGTTGCGTAGGGCAAAAATTGTTCCGTGGATTTACTCCCGGAATACTTGGCTTGGCTCTTGGAACCGCAGGACACGTGCAGCCCTTGACATAACTATTCGTCTCTCGCAGAAGGTGGCAACGTTCTCGAACGGTTTGACACTCGACATTATGATTCATACATGAAATAAAGGTGCCCGTCAGTGAAATATAAACTAATATGTTTCTCTCAACCCGAAGTTACACTATCGATCCGGCAGATTATGTTCTCGGAAGATAAGGCCTTCCGCAAGAAGTATGACTATATACAAAGTGGTAACGATCTACAACGGTTTGTCACTGTAGCTTAATATTCATTGCGTGAATTAATGTGTCTGGTTCCAATACGGTTCAGCCGATTTTCCCGCGGATTACCTGTTTTACCCCTTGGAATCACAGTATAGGTTGAGCTATTGGCTTAGCCGTACGAATCTCAATGTGAGAGGTAACGTCCTCGATGTGTTTGGCCTTCGATCATTTAATTCATACATGAAATTAAGGTGCCGCCACAAAAGTGTATTGTAACTTGCATCTATGAACACGAAGTTATACTCCTGATACAGCGAATATCCTATCGTATGCTAAGGCATTCGGAAAACAGTTTGACTCCACACCAATACGTAACGTTTGGCAACAGTTTGACTCTACACTTTAATATTTATACCATTAATAGGGTATCTAATACCAATATTGTACGTTTGGTTTACTCCCGGAATTCCTGGCGTGACACTCGGAATCACAGGATAGGCTCAAGGTATTGATCTTGCCGTTAGACCCTCAAAGTGTGAAGTAATGATCTCAAACGCTTTGACCATCGATATTCTATTTCATACATGAACATAAGGTACCGTCACTATAATTTACATTAATATATTTTCTAACCACGAAGTAATACTCTCGATACGGCGGGTTAGCTTCACGGACAGCAAGGCGTTCGGTAAGGAGCCAGTCTCAATACCAATATGTATCGTTCTACAATCGTTTCACGGTCTGATTTAGTACTCAAACCGTGAAATAAGTTTTCTATTGTCAACACTGCGCAGCGCAATCACTCGCGGAATATCTCGTTTGACTTTCGGAGTCACAGGATATATGTAGCTATTGACTTGCACTTTCGGAGCTCCGAGAGGTTGGTAACGTTCTCGAACTGCTTGATCCCCAATCTTATAATTCATACATGAAATTAGGGTGCGCGAGACTAGGATGTCCACTAATACGGCCCACTGAGCACCATGTTATACTCTCGATACAACGGGTTAGCTCTTCGAAGAGTAAGGACGTCAATGAAACATTTGACTCTATACCCGTATGCATTGTTCTACAACGGTTTGACTCTGAATATTAATATTCCAACAGCACATTAAGGTTGCTGATGCCAATACCGTTCAGCAGATTTACCCTCGGAGTACCTGGTTTGACTCTCTGAATCACAGGATAGGTGGTGCTGCTGACTTATCCGTTCGACTCCCAAAGAAGGTGGTAACGTTCTCGAACGGATTGACCATCGCCCTTCTATTGCATACATGAAGTTAACGTGCTCGTCACCGAAATGAAGACTTATTTCTTTCTGTGCACTCGAAGATATACCCTCATGACGGCGAGTTGGATTCACGGACAATAAGGCATTCGGCAAGGCGTTCGCCTTTAAAGGAATTAGTAACGTTCTCAGATCCTTTGACTCTCCATTTTAACACTCACTATGCGAAATAAGGTATCTATTGCCTTTTCTGTACAGCGGATGGACTGCTGGAATACCTTGCTTGGCTCTTGGAATCGTAGGATGCGTGAGGCAATTGACTTAGCTGTGCGATTCCCCAAGATGGTGGTAAAATTCTGTAACGGTTTACCCCGCACCGCCTAATTCATTCATGAACTTCATGTGCTCGCCACTAGATTGTATGCTAATGTGTTTTCCGATACACGTAGCAGCACTATCGATACGGCGGGTCAGATCGCGAAGGGTAAGGCATTCGGGGACACGTTTGACTTCATAGCATTTAGTAACGATCTCACACGGTGTGATGACCTATTTAAATATTCACTCCGCGATTTAAAGGATCTGTTGCCAATAACGTACAGCGCATTTACTCCCGGAATATTTCGTTTGACATTAGGAATCACAGTATATATGAACCTATTTACTTAGCTGTGCTACTCTCATATAAGGTGGTAAAACTCTAAATCCGCATAACCATTGATTTTCCTAGCCGTACATGAAGTGAAGGTTCCCGTCCCTAAATTGGATAACAATTTGTATCTCTGAATTCGAATTTATACTCTTGATACAGCGGGATTGTCTTCGCGGATGGTAAGGCCATCGGTACAAAGTTTGTCTTTATACAATTTGTAATGCTCTCAAACGGTCTGGCGCTCTACTTCAACACCCAAGCCGTCAATTAAGGCGACTGTTGCCCATACTGTTCAGCGGATTCGCTCCCGGAAATCCTGGTTTGACCCTCGGAATTACAGGATAGGTGGTGCTATTAACTTAGCTGTTTGCCTCTGAAGGAAGGTGGTATCGTTCTCGCACGGCTTGACACTCGAACTTCTAATTCATACATGAAATCAGGGTGCCCGCCACTAATATAAATACTAACTTCTTTCTCTGAACACGAAGTTATACTCTCGATGAAGCGAGAGAGCTTCACGGAAGCTTCGGCCTTTTGTGAAACGTTTGACTTTAAAACAGTTGGTAACCTTCTCAAAAGGCGTGATGCTCTACTTTAATATTCAAACTGTGAAATAAGGCGTCATTTGCTAATACACTTTAGCGGACTAACTCGTGCATTACCTGGTTTGTCTCTCGGAATCGCAGAATAGGTGGAGTTATTGACATATCCGTCTGACATCCATTCAGAGTGGTAACGATCTCAATCGGTTTGACTGTCTATATTGTTCATGCAGCGAACTGAGCTACCTATTCCGAAAACAGTTCAGCGTATTTACTCCCGGAATACATGGTGTGAATCTTGGAATCACAGGATAGGTGAAGGTGTTGACTTAGCCGTTCGACTGTCAAAGGAGGAGATAACGATCACGAACGGATTGACCCTCGATCTTCTAAATAGTACATGAATTTATAGTGCCCGTCACTGAAATGAACACAAAGTTCATTCTCTGAACACTTACTGATGTTCACGATGAAGCGGGTGATACTGGCGGAAGGTAGCGCCTTCGGTAGAACGATTGATTCTAAACCAATAGGAAGTGTACCACAATGGATTGAAACTCTGTTTTAATATTCAAGCAGTGAATGAAGGTCTCTATTGCCAATACTGTGCACGGTACTTATTCCCGGAATACCTGGTTTGGCATTGAGAGTCCAAGGATAGGTGAAGCTATTGACATAGCCGTTCGACACTCAAAGGAGGTGTTAACGTTTTCCAACGGTTTGATCCTCGACCTTCTTTTTCACACATGAAATTAAGGTGCCCCTCACTAAAATGTAAATATGTATATATAAAATGTATAGCTATTTGTATCTCTGAACACGAAAATATTCTCTCGAAACGGCGCGTTATGTTCTCGGAGGATTAGGTCTTTGATGAACAGTATGACTTTATATCAACTGGTAACGTCCCCAAACGGATTGATAGCACTACTGTAATGATAATTCCGTGAATTAAGGTGTCCATTGCCAATACGATTCAGCGTATTTACTCCTGATATACCTGGTTTGTCTATCGGAATAACAGGATTGGTGAAGCAATTGACTTAGCTGTCCGACTCTGAAAAAAGGCAGGATCGTGTTCGAACGATGCGACTCTCGATTATCCTATTCACACTTGAAGTTAAGGTGCTCGTCACTGAAATGAATAGTAACATCTCTCTCTGAACACGAAGTTATACTCTCGATACAGCGGGTTAGATTTTCGGAGCGTAAGGTCTTCGGTAAAACGTTTAACATTATACCAACAAATAACGTTCTACAAGGTACAGACTCTGTACCTTAGTATTAAAAAGTGAACTAATGTGTTCACTGCGAGCAGGGCAGAGGCTATTGATTCTCGGAATGCCTGGTTTGTCTTTCGGAAACATAGGACAGGTGAAACTACTGACTTATCCGTTCAACTGTCAAAGTTGGCGGTAACGATCTCGAAATGTTTGACCCTCGATCTCCTAATTCTTATATGAAATTAAGGTGCCCAACACTGAAACGACTGTCAATTACTTTCCCTGAACATGAATTTATACTCCCGACACAGCGCGTTAGGATCTCGGAATCTAAAAAGTTTAATCATTCACCAATAGGTAGCGCACTACAATGGTTCGCCCCAGTACATCACTATTGATGCGGTGAATTGAGGAGTCTATTCCTAATACTGTTCTGGGGATTTAATTCCGGAATTCTTCGTTTCCCTCTTGGAATCACAGGATGGGTGGAGCTACTGACCTAGGCGCTTTGCTCCCAAAAGAGATAGGAACAATCTCGAACCGTTCGACACTCGATCTTCTAATTCATATATGAAAATAAGGTGTGCATCTAAAATAATGTCTGCCAATTGAATTCCGTGAGCAGTAAACATGGCACTCGCTACAGCGGGATAGGTTCTAGGACGGTAAGGTTTTCGGTAAACAGAATGATTTTGTACGATTTGGTAATGCTCTCCAACTATTTGACGCTTAACATTAATAT
>NIJG01007148.1:0-10635 GCA_002201625.1 Euglossa dilemma
TTCAACTATCATGTGCTTCCGAGGCGAAAACAGGTATTCCGGTAGTAAATCCGCTGAGCAGTATTGGCAATAAACGCCTGAATTCGCGGTTCGACCATTAATGTGGAGCGTCTAACCGTTTAAGAACGTTTATACACGATTTTGTGCAGCGAGATCCGCAAATCCCCCTCCGGGCGGTGGACAATTTGGGTGATATGCTCCCTATCCGCCGCCCACAGCATCTTGTACGGCGGAGGAGTAAGAGTAAGCTGGATCTCAGCCCGCGTGCAGGAGCTGGAGGCACGACGGCTGCAGTGCTTCAGGTGCATCAGGTTAGGCATGTCAGGGCGCGATCCCATAGCTGCGTGGATCGGGGCGCATCTTTCTTGCGGTGATAGGAGCAGGGCCACCTGGTAGCTGAGTGCAAAGCCCCAGCTCCCTAATGCCCGATATTGCGCGGCCCATTATCTGGAGGCCGCACACAGGATTAGCAGCATAGCGGGAACCCCATACCCCTAAATTAACGCAGAGGAAGACGAAGAGCATAACAAAATGTAAACTAACGGAAGGACCGGGCAGCAGCATTAGCAGGAACAGCATTGAACTGACGCAACTAGTAGCGTCAGGATTGGCGTTGGGCGCGCAGGAGGCCATGGACACGGCCTATAATTCAAGATCCTCCAGGCGAATATCTACCACTCCGGAGCATCACAGGACCTGCTAGTGCAGACGCTCGCGGACTCTGGCTGGGATTTGCGAGCCGTACGCGGTGTCGGACCGCAACCACTGTTCCAGGCATCTTCACGGAACGGTCGCGTCGGTGTTGAATGGAACCCTCCCTGGCCGCGCAAGTACACACCGAGGGGAGGGACAAGTCCTGGTGTCCTGGTGCGACCAGATAGTAGATGACTGCTACATCAAGACGAACTGCAGCCTGGGGGAATACAAACGGCGGCTGGACGGGATAAGAATGTATCTTTCCCAGCACCTATCCCAACCGCTGCTCGTCCACGGAGATTTCAACGCCCACAAAACAGCTTGGAGCTCTCTGAGGACGAACGTGATGGGCGAGACGCTGCTCGACTCGGCAGCCGGACTGACAACACATCTGTGAGGCAGGCGGGCATGTCCATCGAGAACTTATCCTATGCCTCTCCGGCTTGCTATGCAGAGACTGAACGGATGGAGGGAGGCAGAAGCGGTCGAGACACTCAGTGACTAACCCTTGATGACCATGCGGTACTTCGCCTCTGCATGAAGATGAAGACGCGGGCCAACGGGCACAGAAGCCCCACAGCGAGATCAGGACAACGGAACCAGCAGCACCGACGCGATATCTGACGCCTCGACGAGGGCACAGTTTAGGCTACGGCACATGTAGTTGCGCGCCCATCCGGTCTTGAGGATGACCTCGATCCACAGGACGGCGGGAAGTGGATCCGCGATGCCATGACGGCGGCGTGAGTCCTGACTATGCGCACGCCGCGGCGAAATCGGAAGAGGCGGTGTTCTAGTTGCGCAAAGAGCGTGCAATGCGATAGGAACGGATAATTCGAGCCCGTCGCCGGCACAGTCAGGCCAGTCGCAGCAGAAGATCATCAACAACTGAAGAGAAAAATCTGCTGAGGAAGACCGACGGTGACTCTTGGGGACGACAATACCGAGCGGTCCTTGGGTGGCTACGGGGATGGACGCCAAGGCTCACGAAGAGCAGGGATCCCGACTTCGTGCGGCGAGTCTTCGACATCCTCTTCCCGGCAGCATCGATGACTGCGAGGGAAACATCGATATTTCCGCAGGCGGACTGGACAGCCTGAACGGACGATCTCCTGGCCACCAGTAAGGAGCTGGGCCTGGCGGCCGGAAAGCTTTGGTTGACTAGAACTGCGCCTGGACTGGATGGAATTCGGGAATTCCCGATTGAAGTAGCACCTCTCGGGGGTTGGTGCGGACATGGACAACAGTCAGTTCGGTTTTCGATGAGGTCTGTCCACCATTGACGCCATCAATCGTGTCAAGTGCTTGTCGGTGGCACTGTTCACTGCTGTGGAGTGAAATTCTCTGTGAGCCCAGTCATCGCCATCGTCTTCAATTCCCTGCAGTGGACCGCCGTCGGTGCGACGTTAGAGCATTACAAGGTGCCGGCGTACTTGGCGTCGGTGATCCTGGACTACCTGTCCGGGAGAAGTATCGAGAACCAGTGGCGGTACGGCAGCGTAGTGAAGGTTGTGAGCTGCGGTGTCCCACAGGGGTCTGTTTTCGGGAAGATTCTGTGGAAGATGGCGGATGACGTGGTGCTGAATCCGGCGACGGTATTACATGCTACGCCGGTGACACGCTCGTGGTAGCTGGCGGAATAGAGTGGGAGAGGACGGCGAGGCTGATTAAGCTGGGAGTGGCCTGCGTTGTGAAGAGGGTACTTCATCTGGGACTCAGGATCTCGCTGAGGAAGACGGATGCAATGTGGTTCCAGGTCGGAACTCGCAGAGCAGCATCCCATGAAGTGGTCCGTGTGGAGGATGCCCGGATCGTGGTTAGAGGACGAATCAGGTACATGGGCCTCACGCTGAACAGTGGGTAGCGCTTGGAACAGCTCTTCGGGGCGCTGGCACCAAGATTGGAAAAGGTGACCGCGGCGCTGTGATAACTGCTGCCGAACACCGGGAGACTGGTCGCGAGAATGCGGTGCTTGCACACTGGGCTCATATAATCTGTGGCTCTGTAAGGATCTCCATGACTCTGTTCGGAGCCCCATTGTTGGCGGAGAACCAGATGGCCAGCAAGAAGAGCTTCGTCAGAATTACAAGTGTATAGCCGGGGATGGATATCAGGACATTGCGATGATTCCTCACTCTACCTTGTGATGCTGCCACGACGCTGGGGGGAGGGTCTCCAACCGCTGGATCCCCTAGCGGCCATTCCACCGGATGAAAGGAACGATGAGAAGGATTTTAGGATTTTTAGGGCCCGCAGTTGTTATCCTGCCAGGTTTCATTCCCGCAAATTATGAGGCGGGAAGTAGGATACGTCTATCATCTTCCTTTGTTTCGCTATAGTTATAATATTCTCGCTATCGAAGATCGGCACAATGAAGATTACATAGATTTTTTCTTATATTCGTTTTAGGAATACCAGATGAGGATGGGACCCTTCAGAAATTGCGAAATGGGGCGGAAAGAGGCACGGGATAAAATGAATATCCAAGGATTGGCTATTATATATCTACTATGGCGAATCTGTGACAGCAAATGTGTAATTAAATAATGGCCCGTATCAATCTTTCCATTACGAAAATTTCGTGCGATGTCGATTATAATACAATGAATATGCAAATGAGTTGAGACACGATTGTTACCAATTTCTTTAAAAATAGAACTTCATCCCCCGATTTATCGCGAACTATGGAATTTTAAATACATACACAAATAATTTATACATTTTCCTCGTATTCACGCCGATGTGAGAACACCGAATACAATTTCGTGGTAAACAATTTTGTATTCTCGGAAAACTATAGTCAGCGTTATCGAAAAGGTGCGTGATACACTTGTAATGACGGAGCATGTATTATTACCGTTGACTGCGGAATTCAGACACGAAGTGTTAATGCTACAAAGTTTTCGCGTCTGCTGGTTGAATCTGTAATGGGATGCTTTATCGCGATCAGCAGACCGCAGCACGAATAGACGGAGGTAGCGAGAATTGCAGGATATGAAGTACGTCAATTGACAAACACACGTCCGTGTTTCGACAGTTTACCATGAGAATATCCATAACACCTAATCTTCGTAATATGACTCTGGTCGATCATTGTTATTGAACGTGCTCTACAGCCTATGCAACACACGCGGCGACAAGGAAACGCAACAGTAAAAATACCAGTCACGCGTCACTTTTCATCCAGTCCATTTTTCATCAACACTTTTTGTCCAGCTGCTAACCCATTTGTCTATTCGTACCTGCTCTTACTTCAGTGGTAACTTCCCCGACTGACTGCCTGCGAACGCGGGACCGTATTAATTGCGAGAAAAGGAAGAATGAAGCGGAAGCAGGCAGGAATGGCGCGTTTACAAGAACATCTGCCGTTGCCTCGTAAAGTCATTGCAGCGTACGCATAAGTTATTAGAAAAACCATTGAAATAGGTGCAATTCATCTTGGCTGCATTCTGCGGGATCAAGGACGACTGAAGTTCCTCCGACATTATAACGCTTAGTGCGACGAGGCTTACCATTTTCGCGATAAACGCGGTCCCCTTTAGTCTCGCGTTTCGCCATGCATTTTCATTGAAAACCAGACGATATACGCGGTCCAAATTCGCTATTTGCATTCGATGACTTTGTTTGGACTGTGTCTAAACGATTTCTGCGAGATTTTACATCTTCATGCAGATTTCAGTGATATCCGCAATTCCTCGTGAATTTCAAGTAGCGAGTTTTCAAGGAGAAACAGCGGCATGGTAATATAAAATATCTGAAGGTAAATCTCATAATTGGGCAATTCTAATGTTTATCATAACGAGCTGGCTATCGAACAGATGCAAAGAAATAATTGATGTCAATTCAAGTTGCAGTGGAATCTGTTGCATGAAATGAAATGAAACCTATCCTTAATTCTTACCCGAAGGAAAATGGATTTCTATCAATTGGTAGATCAGACTCATATATTACTTTTTCTTATATTATCGTCAAATCTGCGTTATCGAACCGCGGAAGAATCGGTCAAACAACAATAGTGTCCCACCGTGTTCTACCATAGCTCTCCATATCCAGCCATGAACCACCATATCCTGCGTTGCCCCATACAGGCGGGGGATTACGTGGCACTTGCAATTCCTGCCTAGTCTTTAAAGTGCCAGACGGTAGCCTTCTAGTGGCTAGTCTGGATTGCGAGTACTGCGTAGCTCATGGCTTGGCATCGCTTGTCAAAGATGAACTCATTACATTAACACCAAATTAACTAAATAAAATCTATTCCGAAAAATATTGAAATACGTCATTGACAAACAATGCCAATTACCAGGTCTCACCACGTGGAAATGGCAACGCAAACGAGACCCGAACCTAAAGAAAATGGAAAAATATAATACAAAACATGATACAAACCGTAGTAGGATATATAATAGAACATGAATCTGAAATTTAATTTCAATATAATTTACGAAATATGAATTATAATATGGAGTACATTACGATCACAAATCTTTACATTTGTGATATTTAATGATATACATCTTTTTCAATACTACACGCGAGCTGCCTCTTTTTGCGGGTTAAGTGTCGCATAAATAATGGAACAGAGCCACCGAGATGTTTTTTATTTTTGTGTCACGTACCAATATCTAGCTTTCTGAATACAACAAGCGAGCTGCCTCTCATGGCACATTAAGTCTCGTAACAACAGTATTGTATTTTGCGTGATTGTCTTTTTTTAATGTTATATCAAAAGGCGATACAATTCTAATTCCTGGACGCGATATATCGAATTTCAGAGTAATGAAGCAACGTAGTAAGCATAGTGGCAAAAATGGGGTTCTAAATATTTCCAACATACTACTAGACACTATGCAAATTGCGAAAGTCATAAGATACAAGCAGTACAAACCGTGCCGTTTCGGACCATTCGTTCCACGATATGATGGGTAACCAGATCAATCGTAAACATGCGACTTTCCAATTGTTGACCTCTTCTTCGTATCAAAGCTGCTCCGAGTTGGTCCTGGCAGGGGCGTCAAGCGGCCCTCCACTTAGCATCTTTTCTTCGTTTCCAACACTTTCACAGCGCACTCGCGATGTCGCGTACACGACTCTACTTACTTCAACCCGTTCCGAGTAAAAAAATTGCGCTTACAATCCATCGAACGTGTACGATTTAGTGATGGTGTGGTTATAATTTAATATAACAGTTAGAAAAATGCTTGATGCCCTCTAGCCCGAGGGAAATTAAAGACGTAAACTATTTAATCAGGTAGTGAAGAAATAATCACAATTAAAAATAGAATGAATTATTAAAAGAATGGTTGTAACATTAAAAGTAAATAAGTAAAATTAAATCTATAGTGTTAAACATAAATAATTAAATTGAAAATATTATTAAATGCGATTAACAGATAAAGCGATTTAAAAATTGTTTGAAGTGGATCAGAAAAAAATAAATTTCTTAAAATTATTACATGTGATTAATAAATAAAATAATTAACAAATAGTTAAACGCGAATAAAGAATACATAAATTTAAGAAAACGTTCAAAACGAATATTATGTAAGTGAATTTAAATGATTATTAAACGTGAGTAATAAATAAAATATTTATCAAATTGTTAAAAGCGAATATGAAATAAAGTAATTTAATGGATAATTAAATGTTAATAGTAAATAAAATTGTTTAGAAGTTGTTAAAAGCGAATAATAAATGAATAAATTTAAAAAATTGCTAAATTCGAAAAATAAATGATTTAGTTAAATAAATCTTTAACAGTGAAAGCAGAATAATTGTAGTAAATAAATCGTTAAAGAATCATTATAGCTGTATAAATTAGGTAGGTAGTTGAAGGTGGAAGGTAGAGAAATAAATTGAATGATGTAATTAGAGACGAACAATAATTAACTGTGTTAATTTAGGTAATTTAAGTCTGGATGTACGCGCCGCGACGTCCGACGAAAGACTAACGTGGCCATGCCGGGTGTGTTTAGCCGGAACAGCGGTTAACCGGGGGGCAGGGGCATAAACCTGAACGCCGCGAGTTTCACCAATATTTCAAAAGCTCTAGAACTGTTCACAATAATTATTAAACAGTTTATTCATAAGTATATGCTTTCTATCATGTGGAATAACAATATAGACAGTAAGTGACATATTATTCCACGTATCAAGAGATAGTAACCTACATTTATTTAGAACAACACTCTAAAGTTAAAAAAAGAGAAAAGCGGCAAAAAATGATATTCATCAGAAGGACCCCCATATATCCCATACACTTCAACCATTGTAAATTAAGTTAAAATTCTCGTACTTAACAAATGACACGAATTAATTATCTTACATACATACATATTATACGTTTAATATATATGTTTCGTACATTTTTATTAGTATATTCATAAAATTTCATATAAGTATGCTTAATGGTGGAGTTCATATAAAATGAATATGAATATAAAATGAATTACAGAATAAACATAGCATTGATTGGTTATTTTCTATGACGCATGAAAAGTCTCTCCTAGTATCACGAATTCGACATAGAATAGGAATACAAACCAGAAAACAAACGGAATAAGCCGAATACCGTAAATTCCGAATTGTCAGTACATGAACAAGCAACGAATTACTTACCCATGCCATTACCAGGGCAATAATGATTTTTAAATTGTTCGAAATATATTTATGCAAATTATGTTTAACGTCTGAACAACCTACATTACAAGAAGGTCGATATCAATCTATTCTCCCAAATTTACAAGAATTTTCAACCTTATGATTGCACCCAATTAGCTCGTATCACATGCTATATCATTCGTAATTGTATTATAGCTATTGGTTACGTGTGACATAACTATAGCGATACGATTAGAAATCATACGTGAAATAATGCCGATTGCCCAGGTCACACCACGTGGAGGTGCTGCGAGTGGAGACCCACCCTATCCACGTCGCATCCAACATCCATCCGCATGATAATTTGTTAAAATTTGAGAAAATTGCCCATTAGATGCAACTTTACTACGTTCATTCTTCGACCGCTATGCAAACGAACGGCAAAAAGGATTGAAAAAAAATGGACGCGGAGAGATAAACCAGAAACTAAAAAGCACACTTCGACCTATCTAGAATTATATTAAGCCTTTAACTAGGAACATAACTCCGAGAGACATTATTTCATCCCTCTATCAATATTTTACATTTTCATTAGTATGTTATGAAACTAATAAGCTCAAGCAAGAAGAGGACCAAATTTCTATCATGAAATAAGTGTTTACCTGTCTTTGGGTATGAAAGCGTTAGACAATTGATAATGAAAAAATAAAAAATCCTACTCCACGTGAAATAAAATATCTCCCTATGATTTTTACTCATTTTCCTAACTTTATGCTGTAATTCGCAATACTACATATCCTGAATGATATATGAACTTAATTGCTAGAATGCATAACTGCCATCATGAATGGTAATACCCAAACGTTAATACTGCTTGGATTAAAATGTTATATTACTTAAATAATAATGTACAAAGCATTGAAGTTTATGTCCCTGCATTTATACAAACTCCTCACTTAATTACTTGAATATTCACGTACATATACATTACTTGAACGTAAATCTTGTTTATAATTAAATATACTTCTTACATTTCTGAAAATCTAATTCGCTCTACCTATCATATATCTAAAAGGTTAATCGTTCCAATGTAGAAATTGAATTGTAGGAAAGAAAAGAAAGAGTATGCTACGTGCCTGCGATCCATCGGAGATCTATAAGAATACCTGAAACAAATTAAGATTAAAAACAATCCCTACATAATTCAAAATTTAAATTGTACTACTTATCAAGTATCTGAAGGTTTAACCCCTTACCTAATCAAGTATTATAATTACGATTTAAAGTATCCCCTACCTAATTAAAAATCCTATTCGCTCTACCTGACAAGTACCTAAAAGGTTAACTCCACCTATGTTTATATATAGTTGCAATAAAGAAAAGGAGAGTAACATGAGGCAGCTTTCCCTCGGTAATCGATAAGAATACCTGAAACAAATTATGACTAAACACATTCGCTACCTAATTAGAAAACTAATCCGCGCTGCCTATCAAATATCTAAAAGCTTGATCCCACCTACACAAAAATCAAATGAAAATGAAGGAAAAACAAGGAAATACCATGAGACTGCCATCCATGAATGGGACATAAGACACCTGATACAAATTTTGTAAACCCTACCTATATAAGAACTGCTATTAACCCCTGTACATCATAATATATGTGTATAAACTCAGGAGGGGAGGGGGTATAACCTACCTATTAGGAATATAGCATTATTCACCATACCAACATAAATAATTAAATGTTTTCTTTGGAATCGTATCTTTACAAGAATCATAATCAAACAAGAAGGAAGGGAAATGGATGTGAGGTTTGTGAGATTTGCGTCTCTTCTCGTCGTCTGCGTAGGTCTAACAATGCATCCTTTATCATATCAAACAACAAAAAAGTTAGTAAAATTATGCGAGACGCAATTAAATACAGTAATGGATAAGATCTGATTATAAATAAATACTTGAGACTCACACGACACTACCTTTCAATGTATTTGCCTTCGTGCGTATTACTCCGCTTCTGGGCCCCTGATGTACTCGCGTAATTTCTAATATCCGAAATGCTGCCAAATATAGCGATACGTGCATTGTAAATCTGAAACAGACTTATGCACTGGATTAGCAGAAAAAAGAAAAATTTTTATGTTGGCAGCAGAAAGAGAACAAATTTAAAAGCAACATTAACGATATTAGTACAAAATTTTTCCGTGACTTGTAATTAAAATAACCACACTTTACTGTAATTTATTTACAGAGAAAAGAAACATAGCAAGTAAGAGACAGCTATTTATTCGGTCATAAAAAAAAAAAATGTTACTTGTACCAAGATTTGAATTGCAAACAACTACTACTGCTACTGCTACTGCTACTGTAGCTGTTACCGCCACTGCTACCGCCACTGATACCGCTATTGCTACCGCCTACCGCTACCACTACCATTACCACACTGCCACTGCCAATACCACTACTAGCACTACCACTACTACTACTACTGCTACTGCTACTACTACCATTACTACTGATCATTCATAGCCTGCACTCTTTGTGACAGTTTGTCGGACAGACTCTGCTTCTCTCTTCGTGCGCCATGAATCCATTGAATCCAACATCTAGGTTCGAGGATATCGAAACGCAAACCAAAGAACAAGAAATAACAAGAAATATAAGTCGCGGAACCGATCGGTTTGCATAAGACCGAGCAACGGTCACTGAGATCATTGTGCCGCACATGTGCAAAACCTCCAGCGAGTAGACGTTTCGTTTCGGTGCCTATCTTCGCGACTGCGACCGCGATGGCTGCCAAAATGTAGCCAAACTTGAAAAAATCGATAGGTGATGCTGATCACACATGGGGAATCTCAAATGTGCCATCTTCACCGTCGACTACTCAAATTATATTTCCTGAAACATATTGGACACACGAAAATATTCCTACCAGCCCAGAGACATTGCCAACATGCCCAGCCCTCCCTATTTATATTTAACTCACGTACCAGAATGTACTCCACCTTCCTACATAGCCCGATATTTGAAAATGGCAAAATCAGTCATTCGAACACGCCACAGTCCACGGTTCTCACACGTACAACCGGATGCAAGGAACTACACTAGAGGAGTTGTTCAGAGGCACCCCTGACACCATTTTATCCATTCCCGTGAAATGAAATTCGTATCCGAACACGTGCGAAAATTAATATCATGACCGCATTTATACGATGCATAATCTACCGTATTTAATGCAACATTTCGTATCCTAATCGCACACACATGTCGGAAATACGTCGTGCATGGTGCGCTAACTAATTGTCAGCCGCCGGAAAGGTTATTAGCGTATGAAATATGGTC
>NIJG01007153.1:0-11101 GCA_002201625.1 Euglossa dilemma
CTGCAGGAACCGAGGATCGATTGTATAAGCTGAGAAGTATTGGAGATAAAATTGTTTATATCTTCAAAAATACCGTTAAACCCGGTAAAAGCGTAATGATCGATGACAGCATGATTCCTCCATTTTGGGCGCCTCCATTTTCGCCAGTACATACCAGGCAAGCGTCACAAGTACGGAATTAAGAAATATAAACTGTGCCTTCCGTAGGGTTATTCTTAAAATATACACATTTACTCCGGGAATGATGATACGAGAATTTTAATAGTTCATTCGGAAGGTGTGGAATTAATGTTGATAAGGGACTTATAGTTCGAGGGTCGCACATTGATCACCGATAATTTTTATACAAGCGTTCCCTTGGCCGAGGATCTTCTCCGAAAAAATACGTACATTTGTGGTACGATACGAATGAATAAAAAATTTCTACCGCCGCAGGCAAAAGAAAAACAAAAACGGGGCGACATTATGTCATTTGAAAATCGAAGCGCCGTAAAATTTGTTAAGTTGACCGATAAGAAGTCTGTGTGAATGCTGACCAATTCACCTATACATAACTGTAGTATTATTCGTGGAAAATATGATTAATTGAAGCCAGATACTTTTTTTTTCATATAATGAATCTAAAAAGGGAGTAGATTTATCAGATCAAACAACTTCATATTATAATGGTGTTAGAAAACTGAGAAGTGGTGTAAGAAAGTTGTAATACAATTAATATGCGGAACTTCATTCGCCAATGCGAGGTATATTCATAGGAATTGGGGAACCAAGAAAATGAAAATATTAAAATCCACAGAAAAGGTTATTGATCATCTGTTGTTGAATGTGGAAAATCCCCCATGTAAGGCAATATCAACAAATAAACAACATTTTATATATTCGTACGATGGAGCCGCGAGGAAGATGAGAAAGCGATGCAGAGAATGTTCTAAGCACTCAGCAAACCTAAACGGTAATGAGTACGATACGAGATGAGAAAGGATAGAAAAAAACATATTGTAATAATTGTGTGGGCAAGCCGGCATTATGGGTAGCCTGCTTTAAAAAGTTGCATAGAAAAAATTTAAATAATTTCATTTAATTATATTAATTCATTAAGTCAAATTATAAGCTGTATTTTCTATTGAATGTTTGATTATAATGTTGACATGTTAATATATACTGTTGAATAAAATAAGATAACATTTTGTACTACGTATTTTTTTATATAAATGCGTGGCCCATCGGTGGGTCATGCCGCGCTGCGGAACAGACAAGCATGGCACATTGGTGGGTCATACCGCCCCGTGGAACAGATGAACCCGACCAACCGGTGGATCATATCGCCCCATGAAACAGAAAAGCCTGACCCACCGGTGGGGTGGGCCGGCGACAACGTGTTAGTCCGCGGAATGAATATTAAAATAGAGCGCTAAACCATTTGAGAACGTTACCAATTGCTGTAAAGTCAAACACTTCACGGAAGCGCATACCCACGAAAAGACTAACCTGCTCTATCGAGAGAATAACTTCGTGTTCAGAAAGAGAAACTAGTATTCATTTCAGTGACGGGCACGTGAACTTCACGTATGAATTAGAAAATCGATGGACAAACCGTTCGTGATCGTGACCGCCTACTCTGAGAGTCCAAGGGCTAAGACAATAGCTTCCCCTAAACTTTGATTCCGAATGTCAAATGAAGTATACCGGGAGTAACTCCGCTGAAGAGTATTGGCAATAGAGATATTAAATCGCGGTACGATTAACAAACTATAGAGTTAAATCTTCGGAGAAGATTACAAACTGGTATGGAATCATTCTTTCACCGAATACATTACATACCTGTAACCTACCGCGCTGTAGCGAGTATCATGCTTAATACTCACGGAAACAAATTGGTAGGCATTATAGCAGAATCCTAGCTTATTTTCGTGTATAAATTTTCGTTCGATAATGTTACAAACTGCTTTGATAGTCGAACGGCTAAGTCAACGGCTTCTCCTACCCTGTTATTCTGACATCCAAACTTGGTATTCTGGGAGTGAATGCGCTGAACAGTATTTGTAATAGATACCTCAAATTCACGGTTTGAATATTATTGCAGACTGTCAAACCGTTGTAGGGTGATACCAATAGCTGTAAAGTTAAACGATTTACCAAAGACCTTACCCACCGAAAAACTAACCCGCCGTGTCAAGAATAAAACGCAGTGTTCAAAGATATAAATTAGCATACATTGCAGTGTACGTATATCAGGAGTATAGCCGCTGATTGGTATTGTGAATGTACTCCTTTATTCATGTTTTGATTATTAAAGCAGAGCGTGAAACCGCTTGAGAACCTTACGAGTTGATATAAACTCATTCAATTAAGCGATAGCCTTACCTTCGAAAACATGGCCCGCTATATCGTGAGTATTACACCGTGTTCACGTGTAAAAAATAGTACATATTGTAGTGACGAGCACCTAACTTTCATGCATGAATTAGAAGATCGAGGGTCATCGCGTTCCAGAACGTTGCCATCTTCTGTGAAAGTCGTGCGGATAAGTCAATAGCTTCACATATCCGGTGATTCAACCTAGGTATTCCTGGACTAAAACCGCTGAACAGAGTAGGCAAAACACACCTTATTTTGCTGTATAAATATTAAAGTACAGTGTCAAAGCGTTGTAGAACGTAACCCAGTTGTATGAGGACACCCTCTTGAACCTTGGCCTCACATTCCGAGAAGCTATCACGCCGCATCTGCAGTATAGCTTCGTGCTCAGGGAAAGACATTAGTATACATTTAAGTGATGGGCTCCATAATTTCATGCATGCCTCAGAACTTCGAACGTCAAACTCTTCTAGAACGTTACCATCTCCTTTGAGAGTCCCACAGCTACGCCAATAGCTACACGTATCCTGTGATTCAGAGAGACAAAGCTGGTATTCCGCGACTAAACACGCAGTACAATCTTGGAATTACATACCCAATATCACGGTATAAATGTTGGAGAACAGAGTCAAACCATTGAAGAAGGTTTGGTGCTGCTATTCAGTCAATATTTTTAACGACAGCCTTACCTTGCGCGATTCTATCTCTCTATATCGAGAATATAACTTAGTGTTCTCGGAACCGAATAAGTAGATATTATAACAGAAGCACACCTTGTTTTCATATATGAATTAAAAGATCGAGTAACAAACAGTTCGTGAACGGTACCAACTTCTGTGAGAGACGAAGGTATAAGTCAATATCTCCACCTATCCTGTGATTCCGAGAGTGAAACCTGGTAATCCCATGGTAAATCAGCAAAACAGTGTTAACAATAGACACCTTATTTCGCGGTTTGAATATTAAAGTAGGGCGTCAAAGAATTTCAGGGCGATACCGATTTGTATAAAGACAATCGTCTTACCGAAGGCCTTGCCATCGGAGGAGCTGACCCGCTACAACGGGAGTATAACATCGTTTCCAGAGAAAGATTTTACCACCACTTATCCTATTATTCCGCGCGTCAAACCAGGTACACCTGCAATAAATGCAAATTATAGTATTGGCAATATACACCCTAATTCACGGTATGATTATTCATGCAGACCGTCATACCCTTGTAGAACTATACCTATTGCTATAGAGTCAAACTTTCTACCGAAAGTATTAGTTTCCGAGAACATAACCCTCTGTATCGAGAGTATAACTTCGTGTTCAGAGAAACACATCAGTATACATTTTAGATTCCGGCACTTCCATTTCATGTTTAAATTAGAAGATCGATGCGCATACTGTTCCATAACATTACCACCTTCAATGAGAATCGCACATCTATGACAATAGGTTCACCTATCCTGAGAACCCGAGAGCCACGCCTGGTTTATAAGGAGTACATCCGCTGTACAGTAATGGCAACGGACACCTTAATTCGCAGTTTGTATACTAAAGTAAAGCGTGAAATCGTTCGAGATCGTTACGATTTGGTATAACGCCAAATGTATTACCGAAGGCCTTACCTTCCGCGAACCTCACTGGCTTCAACGAGAATATATCTTTGTGATCAGTGAAACAAATTAGTAGACATTTTAGTGATGGGCACCTTAGTATCATGTATGAATTAAAAGATCGAGTGTCAAACCCATCGAAAACGGTGCAATCTTCTGTGAGAGACGCAGATCTCAGTCAACAGCTTCACCTATCCAGCGATTTGGACAGTCAAACCAGGTACTCCTAGAGTAAATCCGCTGAACAGTATTGCCAATAGACGCCTTAATTCACGGTGCTATTAATCAAGTAGAGCCACAAACCGTTTGAGAACGTTACGAATTGTTATAACGTCAAACATTTTGTTGTCGTCGTTATCCTTCGAAAGCATAACACGCTGTATCGAGAGTATAACATGTTGATCAGAGGACCAAACTATTATACATTTTGAAGGCGGGCACCTTAATTTCATGAATAAATTAGAAGACCGAGGTTCAAACCGAACGGGAATGTTATCACCTTCTTTGAGAGCAGATCGACAAGGACATCAATACCTTCACATATTTTATGACCACGAGAGACAAACAGGGTTTTCAGTAGTAAATCAGCTGTGGAGTATTGGCAATAGACACCCAGCTCCATTGCAAATGTATTAAAATATTGGGAGAAACCGTTGTACATAGTTACACATTGGTATAGAGACGAACTTTTCGACGAAAGGCTTACCTTCCGTGAACTTAACCCGCTGTATCGAGAGTATAACTTCATGTCCAGAGAAAAAAAAAATTGGGACACATTTTCCTGACGGTCACCTTAATTTTATGTATGAATTAGAAGGTAAATTCTGAAGCCGATCATGAACGTTACCACCGTGTGTGAGAGAGGAACGGCTAAGTCAATAGCTTCACATATCCTGGGATTCCGAGATCGAAACCAGGCATTCCGGGAGAAGACCGGCTGTACAATATTGGTAATAGACAACATAATTCACGGTTTCAGTATTACAGTACAGCATCACACCGTATGAGAACGTTATCAATTGGTACAATATCAAACGTTTCACCCAAGTCCCTACCCTCCGAAAACATATCCCACCGTTTCAACGGTATAACTTCGTGTTCAGAGGTACAAATTACTATAAATTTTAGAGACGGGGGCTTTAATTTCATGCCTGAATGCGATAATAGAGGCACAAACCCAACGAGAACGGTATACCCTTCTTTGAGGATCGAGCGGGTTAGTGAATAGCTTCACCTATCGTCTGATTCCGAGGGTCGAGCCAGGTATTCCGAACGCCCTGAACAGCATCGGCAAAGGACTTATTAATTCACGCTATAAATGAGAATGTAGAGAGACAAACCGTGGACGGAGAATAAAGATTCATATAATGTCATTCTTTTTACCAAGTACACTACCTTCCGAAAACATAACCCGCTGTCGCGTCAGTGTTGCTTAATGTTCACCGTTACAAATTAGTAGACATTTTGGCAGACGGACACCTTATTTTAATGTATGAATAGGACGATCGAGGGTTGAATCGTGCGAGATCGTTACTACCTTCTTCGGGAGTCCAACTGCTAAATCAGTAGATACACATATCCTGTGATTCAGACCACGTACTCCGGGAGTGAATCCACTGTGCAGCATTACCAATGGACTCGATCATTCACAGTACGAATATTAAAGTGGAGAGTTAAATCCTAGTCGATTGTTGCCTATTTGTATAGGGTCAAACATTTTACCGAACACCTTACCCTCCGATATCCAAATCTGCTGTATCCATATTCTAAACTCATGTTCAGGGAAGCAACGTATCATTCCTTTTAGTGACGAGCAGTTTAATGTCACGCATGAATTAGAAGATCGAGGGTCAAACCGTTCGAGAAGGCTACAACCTTAATTGAGAATCGAACCGCTCTGTTAATAGCTGCACCTAACCTATGATTCCGAGAGTCAAACCAGGTATTCCGGGCGTAAATCCATTGAACCGTAATGGCATTGAGCACCTTAATTCACGGATTTGCGATTAAAGTAGGGCGTAAATCCATTTCAAATCGTTTCCTATTGACATATAGTCAAAATTTTACCGCAAGCCTTACCACCCGAGAAGCTAACCCACTGTATCAAGAGTATAACTTCGTGATCATAGAACCAATTTAGTAAATATTTTAGAAGACGACAGCTCAATTACATGTATGAATTAGAAGGTCGAGCGTCAAACCGTTCGAGATCGATACAACCTTCTTTTAGAGTCAAACGGCTGAGTCAAGAGCTTCATCAGTATTTGAAATTCCAAGAGTCAAATCATCTACTCCCGATGTAAATACGCTGAGCAGTTTTGGCAATGGACACCTCTCTTCACGATATGAACAATAAAGTAGAGTCAAACCGTGGGAGAACGTTACGTCGAGTTATGGAGTCATACTTTTTAATGAACGCCTTAACTTGCGAGAATCTTACGCGCAACAGTGAGTGTGTTTCATGGTGTAAGCGGAAGCAAATTAGTATACATTGGAGTGAAGGGCATTAGAAGTCGGATTGTAAAACCGTCCGATAACGTTACCGCATAAGATTACAATCGGACGGCTTAATTATTAGCTTCACCTATCATATGATTGCGAGAGTCAAACCAGGTTTTCCGGACGTAAATCCGCAGAACAGTATTGGCATTCAACACCATAATTCACAGTTATAATATTAATGTTGAGCGTCACTCCATCTGAGAACGTTACCAATTGGTATAAAGTCAAACGTTTCACTGAAGACCTAACCCTGGGAAGACATAACCCGCTGTATCGAGGGTATAACATCATGAACAGAGAAGCAAAACAGTATAAATTTTAGTGACGGGTCACTTAATTTCATCTATGAATCAGAACATTACCACCTTCTCTGAGAATCGCACAGCTAGAACAATAGATTCACATATCCTGTGATTCCCAGTGTTAAACCAGGTATTCCGGGAGTAAATCCGCTGTACAGTATTGGCAATTGTCACCCTAATTCACAGTATAAATATTAAAAAGTAGAGTCAAGGCGTTGTACAAAGTTACATATTGACACATAGTCAAACACATTATAGAAAGCCTTTGCGTCCGAGATGCTAACCAGCCGCGTCGAGAGCATAACATCGTGTTGCGAGGATGACATTACTATACATTATATAGACGGGTACTATAATTTAGTGTATGAATTAGAAGATCGAGTGTCAAGCCTTGCGAGGATGATACAACCTTCCTTGAGATGTGAACGGCTAAGTCAATAGCATCACTTGTACTGAGATTCCGAGAGTCAAACCAGTTATTACTACTTATGTAAATTCGCGTTACAGTATGGCATTACACACCCTATTTGACATTATACACATTAAAGTACGGACTCATACCGTCGCAAATAATTACGAATTGGTATACAGAAAAACCATTTACCGAAATCCTTAGAATGCGAGAAACAACCCTACTGTATCGAGAGTATATCTTCCAGTTCAGTGAAACACATTGGAATACATTTTAGTTACGGTCATCTCAATTTCATGAGTGAAATGGAATATTGAGTGTGAAATACATCCGGAACGGGAGCACCGTCTTTAGTATTCGTACGGCTATGTCAGTAGCCTCACCAATCCTGCGATTCCTAGAGGTAGACCAGGTACTCCAGGAGTAAGTGCGCTGAACAGGTTTGTCAAAGTACACCTTAGATCACGATTTGAATATTAAGGTAGACCATCAAACCGTTTGAGATCGTTTACAACTCCTATAAAGTCCGACGGTTTATCGAAGACCTTGAACTCCGAAAAACTAAACCGCGGTATCGAGAGTATAACGCCACGTTCAGAGGTACAAACTAGTCTACATTTTAGTGACGAGAACCTTAATTTCATGTATAAATTAGGAGATCGGGGCTCAAACCGTTCGAGAACGTTACGACCTTCTTTGGGAGAAGAACGCCAGAGTTAATAGCTTCACATATCCTGTGGTTCCGAGAGTCACAATAGGTATATCAGAAGTCAATCCGCTGTACACTATTGACAATGGACACCTTAGGCCACGGTTTCAATATTATAGTAGATCGTGAAACCGGTTGAGAACTTTTCCAGGTGGTATAATGTCAAACGTTTTACCGAAGACATTACCCTCCGAGAAAATAATCCGCTGTATTGTCTGTATAACATCGTGACCAGAGACACAAATAAGTATACATTATAGTAACGGGAACAATAATTTCATGTATCAATGAGAAGATCTAGTGCAAACCGTTCGAGAACGTTACCACCTTCCTTGATGTTCGATCGGCTATGTCAATAGCGACACATACCATGTGTTTCCGAAAGTCAAATCCGGTATGCCGGATGTAAATCCGCGGCACAGTTTTGACCCTAAACACCTTATTTCAAGGGCTGAATATTAAAGTAGAGAGTCAAATCGTTCGCGAACGCTATCAATTAGTATAAAATCGGACGGTTTACCGAAGACCTTACCTTCTGCGAACCACACACGCTTCATGGAGAGAAGAACTTCTTGCTCAGAGAAAGAAGTATGTATTCATTTCAGTGACGGCACCATAACTTCATGTATGAATTAGTAGATCCAGGGTCAAGCCGTTCCAGAACGTAACCCCCTTCTTTGTGAGTGACGCAGCTAAGTCAATAGCTTCATTTACTCTGTGATTCCGATAGTCAGATTAGGTAATACGGAAGTAAATCGGCAGAAAAGTATTGGCAATAGATCACGGTATGAATATTGTAGTAGAGAGTGAAATCCGTTGGGAAGCATTACTAATTGGTGTGAAGTCATACTTATAACCGGATACCTTAACTTCCAAGAAACTATCCCCCAGTAGCGAGTGTCATGCTTAGTGCTCACTGATGCAAATTATTAGGCATTATATCAAATCCACATTTGTGTGAACGGAATAATCGAGAGTCGAACCAATCGAGAGCGATCCCACCAGCTTTGAGAGTCGCACAGCTGAGTCAATTGCTTCAAAAGCCCTGTGATTCCGAATGTCAAACTAGATATTCCAGGATTAAATGCGCTGTGTATAATTGGCCATAGCCACCTGAATTCACGGTTTGAATATTAAAGCTGGACGTCAAGACACTGTATAACACTACCTTGAGGTGTATGCTCAAACTTCTTACTGAATGTCTTACCCCCCGATAAAATACCCTGCTGTATCGAGAGTATAATATGGTATTCAGGGGAAGAAATTAGTACACATTTTAGTGACGGGCATTGTAGCTTCATGAATGAGTCAGAAGATCGTGGGTCAAACCGCTCGTGTTCGCTTCCACCTTCTGTGAGGGGCTAAGCCAATAGCTTCACCCATCCTCTGATTCCCAGAGTCAAGTCAGGTAATCCGGAGGTAAGTCCGCTGAAGTTTATTGGCAACTGACACCATATTTCACGGTATGAATATTAATGTAGAGAGTCAAACCGACGCAGATCAATACCAATGCGGATAAGGCCATTTCTTTTATCGAATACCATCCCATCCGAGAAACGAACCCGCTATAGCGAGTGTCATGCTAAATGTGCACGAAAGCAAATTAATAGATCATTTAACGGACGAATAACACATGTTGGTGCATAAATATTTACATCGAGAGTCAGCGCGTTCGAGATCGTTATCACCTTCTGTGAGAGATGAACTGCTAAGTCAATAGCTTCACCCATCCTGCGACTCTGACAGTCAAACCAGGTACTCCGGGAGTAAATAGGCTGGACATTATTGTTAAAACACTCCTTCATTTACGGTTTGAATATTAAAATACAGCGTCAAAGCATTTTAGAGTGTTGCCAATTGCTATAAAGCCAAACGATTTGCAGATGGCCTTACCTTCGGAGCAGCTAACACGCCATATCGAGAGTATAGCTACGTGTTTATGGGAGCATATTACTAAACATTTTTGTGACCTCACCGTAAATTCATGTATGAATTTGATGATCGTGCGACAAACCGTTCGAGAACGTTCCCACATTCTTGTAGTGTCGAAAAGCTGATTCAATAGCTTATCCTATCGTGTGATTCCGAGAGTCAAACGAGGTATTCCAGGAGTAAGTCCACAGAACAGTTTTGGCAATAGACACTTTAATTCACGATCTGAATATTAATGTAGAGCTTGAAATCGTGTGAGAGTGATACCAATTTGTATAAAGTCAATCGTTCTACCGAAGGCCATACCTTTCGAGTACCAAGCCCGCTGTATCTAGAGCATACCATCGTCTTCAGGGAAACATATTAGTATACATTTTAGTGACGGCCACCTTAATTTCATGTATGAATTACAAGATCGAGAGTAAAACCGTTCTAGAACGTGTCCAACATTTTTGAGAGTCGCACTGAGAAGTCAATACCTTCACCTATCCTATCATTCCGAGAGTCAAACTAGGTAATCCGGGAGTAAATCCGCTGAGCGGTATTGGCAGCAGATTCATTAATTCACGGAATCGATATGAATGTTCAAAGTCAAGCCGCTGTAATACGTTACACATTGGCACAGGGCGAAATTTTAATCGAAACCCTTACCATCCGAAAACCAAATTCGCTGTATCGAGAGTATATCCTCGTGTTCAGTGAAACACATTAATATTCGTTTCACAGACGGGCACCTTAATTTCATGTATGGAATGGAATATTGAGTGTCAAACCGTTCGGGATCGTGAACTTCTTCTTTGGGATTCGAATGGCTATGTCAGTAGCCTCATCTATCCTGTGGCATCGAGTGCCAATCCAAGTATTCCGGGAATAAATCCGCTGAAGAGTATTGCCAATAGCACCCCTTGTTCACAGTTTGAATATTAAGGTAGAGCGTCACACCGTGTGAGAACGTTACTAATTGCTGTAAAACAATGCCTTACCATTCAAGAAGCTAATACGGCGCATCGAGTGTATAGCTATGTGTTTAGGGAAGCACATTAGTATACAATTTAGGGACCTCACCTTTAATTCACGTATAAATTAGAGGATCTAGTGTCAAAATATTCGAGAACGTTACCACCTTGTTTGATAATCGAACGGCTGAGACAATAGCTTCTCCTGTCATGTGGATCCGAGAGTCACACTGGGTATAGCAGGAGAAAGTCCGCTGAACAGTTGTTGCAACAGACGCCATAATTCACGACTTGAATGTTATAGTAGAGCGTCAAACCGCCTGAGA
>NIJG01007171.1:0-10395 GCA_002201625.1 Euglossa dilemma
AACGTAAATCTTGTTTATAATTAAAAATACTCCATACATATCTAAAAATCTAATTCGCTCTACCTATCAAATACCTAAAAGCATAATCGTACTTATGTAGAAATATAATTTAGATAAAGAAAAAAAAAAAGAATACTATGCGACTGCCATCCATCAGTGATCCATAAGAATACCAGGAACAAATTATCATGTAAAATATTCCCTACATTATTCAAAATATAAATCGCACTATTTATCAAATATCTAAAGATTTAACCCTTTACCTGAACATGTATCATACGTACGATCAAATGTATCCCCTACCTAATTAAAAATCCAATTCGCTCCACCTATCAAATACCTAAAAGTCTAATCCTAGCTATGTAAAAATCTAACTGCAATAAAGAAAAGGAATGTACCATGAGGCAGCCTTCCCAAGGTGATCCACAAGAATACGTGAAACAAAATATGATTCAAAAGCTTCGCTACCTAATTAAAGAACAAATTCGCCCTACCTATCAAATATCTATAAGCTTTGCCCTACCTATATAAAAATCTAATTAAAATGGAGAAAGAACAAGAAAATACCGCGTGACTGCCTTCCATGAGCGTCATAAGAGTTCCAGATACAAATTATGAGAACCATACCTATATTAGAATTCTTATTATTTCCTGTATTTGATAATATATGTGTATAAACCCAGGAGGGGAGGAGTGTATAACCTAATTATTAGAAATATAGCATAATGCACCCAACCCAGATCAATGATTAAATGCTTCATTCGGAATCTAATCTATACAAAAATCTTAATCAAACAAAGAGAAAGGGAAAAGGATGTGAGGGTTGTGAGAATTGCATCCCTTCCTGTTATCTCCGTAGGTCTCACAAAGGTTCCTGAAACACGTCAAACTACAGAAAAATTATTAAAATTTTACGAGATGTAATTAATTATAGTAATTAATATGATATGATTATAAATAAATAAATGAGACCCACACGACACTACCTTCTTATCTATTCGCCTTCGTGTGTACTATTCCGCTTCTGGGCTTCTAATTTATTGACTTAATACCGTATATTCGAAATGCTGTCAAATATAGCGATACATGCATTGTAAATCTAAAACAGACTTATGCACTGGATTAGTAGAGAAGAATAAAAATTGTTATATTGGCAGCTAAAAGAAAACAAGTGATATTTAAAAGCAACATTAACGATATTCGAACAAAATTATTCGAAGACTTGAAATTAAAATAATCACACATTGCTGTAATTTATTAAAAGAAAATAAAGGAAACAAGACAAGTACGAGACAGCAACTTGGCCGTACAAAAAATAGAAAAAACGTTTCTTGCACGAACATTTGAATGGCAAACATGAAACATTTTACTTGCCAGACTTTTATTGAAATTAAAACAAGTTTCGCGAATGAATTGTGACAGATACAAAGCAATTTCAGACATTCCAAAATTGACTATCATTAAATTGATGTTACATCGGTAAAAAATTAATCATCATAATGAACAGTCTCTATACTTGTGACTGTAAAATATGAATGTTTATTGTTATCTTAAATGAATTTATACGCAAGAAAATGTCATTATTTTGCAAGCTTGATTTGATAAAATTCAATCTTTTATGAAAATAATGAGGCTATCGAAAACAGGCAAATATATTAATCAGAAGTGTTTTCATTAACATACATTTAGGGAACTGAGGGCTCTGAAACAAAAACGCGATGGTAGTCAGGAGGGCCGTCGAAATGAAATTTTTCACTCAAACCCGAGAACAAACCGAGAGTGAAATATTCGAAATTTCGCAACGCTAATTTGTTAAATCCATAATATAAAATATTCACGAAATCAATCGCGAAGAGTACTTCATAATAATTACAATAAAAATGAATCTGCTATTTACAATTACTATTTATTTATATACAAAAAAAAAAAAAGGGAATTGAACAGACAACTCGCTAAAATGATCATAATAAAATATATTAATCACGCAACACTAATAATTACTACTTTATGCACTTATATGAGAAAATACGCGACACTAATAACGAAGAATGGGCAGTCATATTCAGGCTGCTGATATGTGGCTCAGAAAAAGGACTCCTTCCACAGCCCAGCGGGAGAATTTAGGCGTTACGTATACGCAAAACCACATGAAAAACGAGATCATACTTCACTGCAAAGCTAAATATTAAGGGTGGTAGTAAAGAAATTCGCGAAAAAGTTGAACGCAACGCTAATTCCTCAAATGAATTTAATAAAAATTATTAACTCTATATATATAAGAAACTACTTTTAAAATCTCCCGATTGATAAATGTCGCTACTATATAAACCAAGTGAAAAGCTATTCAATATTCCATGGAATTTATTTTTATACGATCATTCAGAAAGAGGGGTAGCAGAAGCAATCGCGGTCCTGCAATTCGCAAGGCTAAAACATACGCGATCGTTACTCCGTCGTAACTCTAATTCAAACCGAACTCATTTGATCGTAGCTCTAATTACATCGCGATGGCTGTCTCCATCGCAGCTCCATATAAACTTCCGTAATCTTCGTCTTCCTTCACAACTATAACAAAAATCACAAAGTCTGGTCTCTATCTCAACGCTAATTCAAACCGTCATTAATAGTTCGCAATGCTTCTTGCGAAAACCGCAATTTGCCCATAACAGGGTGATATAATGGTGTACATCGGCCAGTAAACAAAATACTACTACTACGACTATTGCTACTAATACTACTACTATTACTACATACTAATATGAGCATAGTAACAAAGTAGTAACATGAATGATAACTTACCCTTTCGATGGGTGATCATTCTTGGGCTGCCCTCTTCGTGACAGTTTGTCGGGCAGCCTTATCTCTCCATTCGGGCGCCATGCCCACTGAATCTTATATCTGGGTTCGAGTATTTCGAAACGCAAGCCATATGACAAGAAATATCATGAAATATAAATCGCGGAACCGCAGAGGTGCAAAGCCTCGAGCGGGTGCGCTTTTCTTTTCGTGGCCTATCATCGGAACCGCGACCGCGTAGAAGCCAAAATGTAGCCAAACTTGATGAAATCGATTGGTGATGCCAGTCATGCATGGTGAATCCCAAATGTGACATCTTCACCGTCGATTATGCAAATTATACTTCCTGAAACAGGTTGGACACGCGAAGATATTTCTTCCAGCCCGGCCCGACCTATTTAAATTAACTCACATACCAGAAAGTGCACTACCTTTCTACACATTCCACGGTTCTCAAACGAACACCCGGGTGCGAGGTCCTACAATAGAGAAGCCGTCCAGGCACACCCCCGACACCCTAGAGCGGCACGCTACTTTCATACTCTAAATTTTACGCACCATTCACTGAATTCGGCTGACGATGGCTAGATTCCTATGCGTAAATCGCGATTATACCCATTCCAGAGAAATGTATGTGCTCGCGAAAGTGAGGAACTATTGTCATCTTATCATTTTCATTTCACTCACACAATTTGAACCGGGGCACGTGAGTGAGATACTGGCAATGAACGTGGAAGAGGTAAACCAGAAAATTCTAATCTAAAAACATGATTATCATATATACTGTTTATGTAACGGGCCAACGTTCTTTTGTCTTGCAATACTTCGATTTATACAAAATGATTTTACTTGAAAAAGTTATCAAATTATTGAAATCGGAATATCGAAAAAAAATATTGATGATGAAAAAATAATTTATTAATGGAAGCAATGACTCTATACAATGATTTTAATTGACAGCGACTGACTCTAACGACTCGAATTTAATAACCAGTGAAAGCAACCTTAGACGATTTCTTCGTTAAAGCACATTTTCGAAATCATTAATGCTCAAAATTATTGCTTTGACCCCAATATCTATCTGTCGCGAAGTGTTTTCTTGCACATAATATTCAATGCACTTTTCAACGAACGGAAATTTGCTCGAATGTTAATATGTTTCTAATTTGTCTATAATGTATGATAAAGAAGTCGAATAATTATGGAATTCGACATTAACGATAAAGGAAAAATGGAATTATGATGATTATTCTAATCGTAGTATCGAAGCTGATGGGCATTCGTCATCTGCTGTACAACATATTCCATCACATAGTTATTGTAATATTTATGTCAATGTTTCTCTACAGTAAACTAATTAACAGTGTTGTAGAATTTATGTTACCAGTGTTGTGCATGACGCTATACTAACTATCCCTAGTTTTATTACCAATATTCAAAAACGCGAGGTGCAAGAAAATCTATCCTGAATTACTGAATAAAATACACAAAAGTTATTGTTATTACTCTGGAATATAATAAATATCCGCAGTTATTATGCTCAGCAAGAGACTCTGCGTATACAACCAGTCACCGGTGCCGATTCGGACCTTTCGTCCTACGACATGATTGTGTGACCGGAGAAATCAAAATGCATGCTACTCACCAATGTTGCGATGAACCTTGGCTGTAACTGCTGATGAGTACAAATAATTTAAATTATTATTCTAAGGAAAATTACGATGACGTTAGCAAATAATCGCGACCGAGGTATAGAAATGCGCGAGTTACTTTAATTTCTTTCTCGAATATGAAGCGTTTAATGAATTAATTTTGAGGAATCAAATATTAAATATGTATAATAATATAAAACATTGAAAAAATTTCCGCATGTTCGAATCCTCCCACGTCGTTGTATCAACACGTAGGAATTATGCGGAATCCCATCACGCGACCGCGACCAACGGACAAATCTCCTTTATTCACGCCGCAGCTCCTACAACAAAGATTTTAGTTGGATAATTATTCGTCACGGAGCGACGTATTCTACGCACAATATGTAATTCATAGATCATTAAATATGCAATGTCGCCGCTTTGTCCGCGTGATTCGTGAGCGGCGAACGCATCGCGGCTCGGCCGCTGCAAGTTTTGCGTCGATTTGCCGTGTCGCTGTTATTGTCTTCAGCCGCTTCCAGTCGCCGCGAAATTGCATAGTTACGTGAGATCCCGCGGCCGTCGTAAATCGCTCGTAAAGGGTGCGACTCGCCATTGTTTCGGCGAAAGAGACGTACAGGTATTGGTGCGTCGCGATGGCCATTCCCGACGAACTGTTCCGCTCACTTTTGCTGATTAAGATCTAAGATTGACGTCACGAATTCGAGTACAATGCCGCAATATCTAACACAATCTGCCGATAGGAGCATCGTAATTTACACTCGTCTGTCTCATTTACGTTAATTCGATTAATATTGTATATACATGTCGAATTTTAGTAGATACTAAATGTGTGTAGTTCTAATGTTAATTTGATGTATAATCGCATAAGCATATTATACAGATGGAGAATATTCTATGTATCATTAATGATACCAGTCTAGAATCTCCTCAGTTTTCCAACGACCTAACCAATCGCGACGTATACTTCGTAATTTCTGTAGCAGAGAATTCCCAGAGTTTCGAGGGTTCGTATAGTTAGAGTAATCAGGCAGTCTCCGAACACGCGGAGTTCTCAGAGTCTCGCGAGTGGGATCTCGGGATAGGCTAGTCCGGGAAGATCATGCACTCGGCAATCGTACGAAGATTTCAAAGAGAGCCGAGAACTTTCGGCGAAGTTCGAAAATCCGAAAGTAACCCCGAGACTTCTGGATTGGTCCAGAAGTCCTTCGGGTCTCTGGGGATTCCAGCTTGGCGGTACCAGACAATGCAGAGTACTCGAAAATTCTTAGAGAGACCGGAAACATCTGCCTCTGATCCACCGCTCTGTTCTACCGCATCGAGTATCAATCGCTCAAACTGGTCGATTATTTTCGATAGCTCTTTCTTCCGGCCTCCCTCACCCCCTGCATTTTCCGTACACCGGCTAAATGGCAGAGACCTAGTACTTCTCCATGTATCGAGTTAACTGCTTGAGGATTTATACCGCGTAAACTCATAAGACTGGGAAATTTCGGGGAGGTGGAGTCAACGGCAGGTCCGCCGGATTAGTTTGCCGAATTAATTATTGCGATAACGCCAGGCAGGGGCGAAAACGATGCTTCTTGCCTGCTTCAAAATTGTTATTAACCGAAACACGCTTACTAATCTCCACGTTGCCACAGAGGGTGCTTAACACGATGATTCATAACGCCATGGTAATTACCACTCGCGTGGAAAATCGTCATGCTTCCACAGGTAATGAGCTGGCCAACTGCGCCGTCTTCCCGTCGGTACATCTTCGACACAGCACGAAACTGCCGATTCTCTTCCATTTTGCATGACGCCTAATCGAAACAACCGCCATTTCGAATAGGTCTGGATGAGTTTCAATGCACGAAATTTCGCCGAAATCAAACCCCATCTTTGGGAATCGGTCTCATAGAGTTTCAAATCCCGAAAATAACCCGAATCCGTAACATCCTACTTCGAATCTGTCTCGAAGTGTTTCAAGGCCCAAAAAATCCTCGAGGCTCGTAGGTACCATTTCACCGTTTTTTCAACGGTGCATAGAAGCAATCGGAGTTTCTGACGCGAATAATTCAAGGGGAACAAGAGATGAGGAGAACGGACCGCTGGTACATGGCGAAGCAGCTGCTATGAATGGAGTAAATAGGTATTACCGGTATCAATTTCGCAGCAGTGCGCTCGCCTCTCGGAAATGAAAAGTCGGGCTAATGCATTTAAATTCGAACATGAGGGACAATTTACGATCCGAATATATTATGTATCCCGCGATCTGATGGCCTGCGAGATAATCGTGCCCTCCGGAGCACGTATCATGACGCCGAGCCTCGCAGGGAAAATACGACCCGCAACTGTCAGGAATTCCACGGGTAAGCGGCGAATTATCTGTGGACACCGAGCATCCTCTCTATCCATCTGAGCTTTTCACAGAATAAGATATTCCGAAAGTTATGGCAGCTGGGTTCTCTTTCTAACCGAGCGTGTGTTACTTCACCTGCTTTCTTCTTCATTTTCCATCCTTTTATTTCCCCTTTTCCTCTGGAGTTTATATCGGGTGCAGGTTCGAATGGGACGCCTCAATTACTTCCAATGTTATAGAGGGTATAAGGAAACGAGAGTTAAATGACCTCACAGCGTGTGTCTAATGGTTGGAAAGGGTTCAATGTTGTCCTTGAAATAGAGTGAAAGAACTTGTTTGAGAGCTGTCTTGCTTGTGATTGCTTTTCACGGATGCGAAAAGTAGTCGTAATTATGCAATTGTCGGCATTAATGAGTTTTATGTTTCGGTACTCCTTTCAAATCGGTAGTTCTGGCGTCATTGCGTTTCTATTGTGTCGCGATGTTTTGACATAAATAATTAATTCAAGTATCTCGTACAATATTCGCGACTGTCCCGGAACGAATTGTACGTAATCTAGAAAACTCGTTACGATCCCAGAATTCGCTGACCCTATACTCGTGTTCCATGTTGGATTTCCGACGTAATTCAAAATCCTGCTTTCGTCACTCGTTCCAACATTTAATATCATTTGCTGATTTCTCATGCTCATGGCACATTCCGATTGATAGAGTTCGCCACCTCATACCAGCTGTTAATCGCGCGCGATTTCAAAACGAAACTATTCCATCGAACACACGCGGTGAAATAGCGTGCAAACATCCGTCGGGTGATTTATCGAAGCGGGCTAGCCCCGAAGAGAAAATATCGGTCACCGAGGAAGCAATGGGTATTCATCGAATGCGCACGTTCGCCGGATTTTTCCGTTGGGCCAAGTAAGCGAAACCTGTTTGCCGATTTTCGGTGAAATAGCGTGCAAACATCCGTCGGGTGATTTATCGAAGCGGGCTAGCCCCGAAGAGAAAATATCGGTCACAGAGGAAGCAATGGGTATTCATCGAATGCGCACGTTCGCCGGATTTTTCCGTTGGGCCAAGTAAGCGAAACCTGTTTGCCGATTTTCGGTGTCGGGGCGTTTCAATAAAATCGGAACGGTTACATGTCCGGAGAAGACAGCGGTGCAACGACCGTTACGCGGGGATATAATGACCGGGCGAAATTCATAAACGAATGGAATTTGACGAGGAGGATTGTTTCACTTAATGCCTGGTCCGGTTTTCGGATCTCGATATAGCAGCGACATTTTTCCGCTCGGCGTTCATTTCGCTGCAATAGCCGTAGATATTTCGTTGCCGTGTGCTCTGTTTCATCGTTCCCGCGATCGGGCGCAAAATTACAATGGGTCCCCAATAAAATTGCGCTGCGTTCTGTGAGTGATACTGACGGCTCGTTCCCTGACCAAATTATATTTCGCGACTTGTGAATCCATCGAATTTCCAGCGTTTGCCGCTTTATCGTCCCTCGCGGAAGTACCGCTGTTACCTCCTTTTTCCCCTCGGCTGTGTTTCATTACCGGCGGCTATCTCAACGCGTTTTCGAAACAGCGACCTGCTGTAATCAAACGTTGCTCGCAAATAGCATAGAAATAGGTCGAAATAATCGGGACGATTGCTAATAGAGATCCGACCTGCCGATAGGAGAAATCTACCTTCATCCTTCTCATTTCTTCCTCGATATTCGATCTCTACATAAGGCTGTTTATCGAAAGAACTACGAATGGAATACGAACCTTCTGATAGGAATTATTCTACAAGGAGCTGGAAGCTTCGTTCTTGTTTTAATAGTTAGGGAAATGAATCCGGAGTTTATCAATGCCTATTCGGAGTTACGAATACTCGAAACAAGTAATGTGTGTATACGCACATTCAGGATTCGAATCTGTGTATCACGGTAATGTCGGAGCATTGAAAAACGAGGGGCAATATCCTGACTATAAGAAGCTATAAGCTAAAGAGGGAAACTCGAACACCTTGCCATCTGGAATGATTGTTCAAGGCCAGTTCAATAGAGGCAACAGTAAGCAAGGCATCAACCCCCACGACACGCGACTGGGCAGAGTGGGGGGGGGGTCTCTCATCAAAGGAACACATATGCACGTTTGGTCTAATAGAAGCCTTAAACCGCGGGAGCGTTATCTGATGATATATTCCGAAAAGTGTGTCACGAGCAAGTCTGTTAGTGTGGCAAAAGGGATTGAAGGCTATTCGTGGAAAGCACCATACGCGGCCATTGTTCCAGCAGCGTTCCCAGTTTCCTGAACCCTCGTTTCGGTTCGCCATGAGCATTTGTTCAAAACAGACACCATGGCAGTTGGTATTCGAAAGATAAACACTCGCGTTGGGTGCGTTGGGTATTATGACCTGTCGCTGGATTTGCATGCCGAATCCGCGTCGGTCATCCATTTACGATCTCGGACGATTCGTCGCTCGATATACATGCACTGTCGCTTCCGCGATACGCGAGGACGATAATCCCCCCCCCCTGCCTAGGCCAACCGACGCACAGGGGATTTATTTCAATACGCATCGCGGCGAATATTACTGTGCGGACACTCTCTAGCTTCTAGGAGGAGCCAAAGTTACGTGGAAATTTAATTCGCTCCGATTTTTCAGCGCGTTCCATTCCGCTCGGCAATTCACGTTCCTTCAATCCCTTCTTGCGCCGTCGATTTCAGTTTAATTAATGTTATTGCGAATATCTGAGAAGGGGAATTCGTTTGGTATTCCAGGCGGTGACTGGAAATTAGAATCGCGAACGAGCCATCGTTCGATTAATATTCGCTCAATTTAACTTCGTGTCGCGTATATAACGCTTGCGTATATATCGACGAATACGGGGATTACAGTATTACGGTTTTACGTTTTAATTACAGCAGCTTCTCCGTCGGAAGCTTTGTGGAAACTGCCGCGGTGAGTGTATAGAGGATTGCTCCTAGGCGGCAGAAACTTGCGACATTAAAACTTCGTTTCCGGGATAAAATGCTGGGACGAGCATATTATGCTTTTAGAGTGTCCGTTCCTTTGGTTATGATGGTCAGACCGGTGATTATGGCACGGTCCATAGCGGTTGCTCGAAGGAACGCCGAATAAAGCATATCCCGCGACACATTTCAGCCACGTAGCCGAGAGGAAATGATTCTGCATCCAGAAACTAACGGTTTGCGAGGTTTGGATGCTGCGTAGGCAGTCTGGGATGTGCCGGAAATGCGTTCCCGTGGATGATTTAAACCTCCGAAGAAAAACCGATGCGCGTGGAATTATCCATGTCGCAAATCATCGCGGAGTTATACACTTAGAAATTGTACATTTTCGAGCATACGCGGCTATTTATTTCACGCTCCGCGAAGCAAAAGGCTATTTACGAGACACCGCCATAAACAGGGCAAGTTACGTACGGAAAACAGCTCCGCGGGTCGTGGCCCGTATTACTATAACCCTGGTTGAAGGCAATAGCTATTCTTAGCTTGTATCGCTAATATTCTCGGCGATATCTCATGGATGTTCGTATAGCTTGTTGATGGAATAACTTGGATGTAGTGCATTGGCCGACCCTGACGCTATG
>NIJG01007217.1:0-10465 GCA_002201625.1 Euglossa dilemma
AGTATGTATTAATAAATAGATAACAGGGATAAAAATCATTTGGCAAGAAGCCAGGGTCAATGAAGATGATGAAGTCCAGTCCGTAGCGCCGTTCCGACTTGCCGTTTGCAATTACAGGACATCGAAAGTCGTGTCACCCCGACCGCGTAGGATCCTAAACAGACAGTAATACAAAATAATTATACACTTAACAAAATAATGTTATTAGCGTAAACTCATCTAATACAAAGACACATTTACTAGGCAATAAAATTTTTGTGATTAAAAATTGGAAACATTGAAAAAAATAGAAATATCACGACAGTAAATTACAGTATGTATACATAAATGGTAAACGTGTAAAAAGATGCATATGGCACTAAATAATGTTTATAGAAATTAACGAAGAACATGCAGTTCCGTAGCGTTCTGCCGTACGCAACTAAAAAACATCGCCAGACGTGTGGCGCCAGCAGAGTATGAACGTATAAAATCATACAAAATAACAATTAGTATAACAAAATACTGTCATAAACGTACACTCAACTAATTCGAAAGACACTTTTACAAGAAATGCAATTTTGAAAATTATAGATTTAAAATTTTGAAGGAAGTCGAAAATATTATAGCAGTAAGTTGTAGTATGTCGAAATAAATAGAAAAGGGGAAAATAATGCATACGTTACAATATAAATGTTAATGAAATTAACGAAAATCATCCATTAGTGTCGCTCTGATGCTCCGTACTCTGCAGGATGTTCATCTCGTGCTAGTCGATCGGCAGCGCTGATGCGCATACGGTGAAGCGCCGTCTCTCGTCGCATCGATATCCCATGCGCAACTTATTTATCGTTACAGACGAGAAATTACGACGCGTCAGCGACCGAATACGTATTAAGTTATTATTAAGATATTATTAAGTTGTTCGAAGACAATTTCACATTTCTTTCCGAGGCATAAGTGTGAAGTAGGCGAAGAACGGATTTCCGTCCTCTGTCCGTAAAAGACATAATTACTTTCCGAACCACTTACTTTAATTAGGTCCTCCGTCGGAAAAAAAAACGAAAATGCGTTCCGGGCGTTCAATTGGCACCTATATCGGGTCAAATCGATATAACTTGCCGAGAAACCTAATGCGATTATATGATTTGTATTTGGTGCAACCTACCAAATTACACGGATTTGGATACAATTTCGCAGACGGGGAAACCATTTCTACAGGTCCTCAGCATCAGGCGCGCAAATGCGATCCTGTGATGCGAAATGAACGCGAGTATCCCATATTTACGTGACATTTGATTCCCGTGGCAAACTCGCAATTCGATTGTGATACTCTATTCAATCGTGACATCACAGATTTTCAGCGTCAATCATACGTGTCATTAATGGGTTGTTCGGAATGTAATGCCATTTATGTTTCAGGCAGCTTAGTAAATCAAGCTGGCGGCGAAAAAATATATTTAGTTCCTCCGATCTGAAAACTAGAAACTAGTTTCGGAACTACAAAATACAATCAGGTCCTTTGTCTGGAAAGAACGAAGTTAAGTTCAGCAAACCCTAATACGATGAATAAGTGTATGTTTGACACAAACGACAGAAACAACTGGATACGGACAGAAATGCTTGTTCAATGTAAGGATTTATGTAGCTATTCCGCTATATGCGCTCAAGCACGTCTCCCCGGTGCGAAATCATCATGAGTATCTCATAATTAGGCGACTTTTGATTCCCATTGAATACGCGCGATTCTTATGCGATGCGCTATTCAAACTATAAATTTCCTCATATCGCCGCCAGAACACCCGTTGATAATCGGATGTTGGGAATGTCATTTCATTTCTCTGCTTGTTGCTTAATTGCGAAGTTGATTGTGTAAGAATACATTTGCTTCTATTGCTCGGAAAAAACGTCCGTCGGGTATAAACGAGATTGCGTTCCAAACAACCTAATGCAGGTAGGTGTTGTATCGGGAATGAACTTAATTTCATTCCGAAAATCTTAATGGAATGGATGTGCGCATATTTGATACAAAGCACTAAAATTAACGAATTTGAATAGTTATTCAGCCACAAGTAACGGTTTTTACAGTTTCTCTGCTCTATATGCGCAAATACACACCACTGGTAACGAAATCAACGTGAGTAACTTATATTTACATGGCTTTGGAGTCCCATTTCAAACGCGCGGTCCGCTTATGAGGCTTCAACCAAACGAACAATTTCAACGTTCTAGCGACAAAATACGAGCCATTTATGGCTTGTACAAAGTTATTTCGTTCTTTTGCGTCACGCGGCTTAACAGTGAAGTTTGCTGGGCATGAATACAATTACGACCTCTGTTCAGATGAACCGAAAATACTTCCCGAACATCAAAATTCAATGAAGTTCACTGTCGGGAAAACACGAATTAGGTCCTGTGTCGGTAAAAACGAAATTACCTTCCACAGAACTTAACAAAAAGAATGAATGTAGGTTTAACGCAAACGACCTATATAAACGGATATGGGTAGAAATACGCTATCATTGTTTGGATTTTTATTGCGTCACCTGGTTATGCGCACTTATATGTTCCTATCATTCGAAATCAACCTCTGTATATCAAATATAAATGACTATTGATTCCCATTGCAAACGCGCGATTCTCATGCAACGCACGTTGCAAGCGGGAAAATTCAGCGTTTCAGGGACAGAATACATTGTATTATTCGCTTGTTAGCAAAGAAATTTCATTTACTTTTCGTGCCTCCTATCTGAGAAATTGGGTGTGATGTAATGCATTTACGTACTCCACTCGGAAGAAAACGAAGATATTTTCCGAACAACCAAATACCACTATGTCGTCTGTCGAATAAAATCGAAATTACATTCCGAAGCACCTAACCAATTGTATAAATGCATATTCGATGCTAACGACTGAAATAATCTGACTGACAGAAATTCGCTGTCAAAGTAACGTGGTTTACAGTTTCTCCGCCTTATGTGAGCAAATACATTCCATTGATGCTAAACAAAGGTGAGTATTTCACTTTATATGACCTGCGATTCCCATCACATGCGAGCGACATGCTTGTAAAACACCATTCAAGCGTGAAATTTGAGGGTTTCCACGACAGAATATGCGTTACAATTCGGTTGATAGTAAGGCCAATCCGTTTTCGTTCTGGCTACACAATTATGCGATTAGCCATGAAAGTATACATTATCGTCCGCTGTTCGGAAAGACCGAAATTTCATTCCGAACAGCGTAAAAAAATTATGCCCTCCGTCGGGAGAAAACGAAATTGCTCTCCGAACAGGATAATACAATTATATCCTCTATCAAGGAAAAACGAAATAAATCTGCGAAAATCCTAGAGAAATGAGTGATTCTATGTTTGATGCAAATGACTGATATGATCCGATTAGGAATGATATTTTCTGTCAATCTAACAATTTTCATAGTTTCTCCGTTCTATGCGTGAACGTGAGTAACACATATTTTCGTGACATTCGATTGCCATCGCATACGCGAGAATCGCTTGCTATGCGCCATTCAGTCGAGAGATGTCAGCGCTTCAGCCTCGAAATACGAGCTATTATTCGGTTGTCCGGAAAGTAATATAGCGTTTGCTTCATACGGCCTAATTGGTATGTTGACGGTGAGAAAATGTATCTACTTCCACTATTTAAAAAAAGCGAGTATGCTTTCCGAACATCCTAATACAATTAGGTCCTCCATCTGGAAAATACGAAATTACTTCCCGAAAAGCCATATACACGGAATCAGTGTATATTTTATGTAAACGACGAAAATAAACGGATTCCAAGAAGAATTCGCGGTCACAAGCGCGCGAATACATTCCAATTTTGCGCAGTCAACGCGTATGTCGCATATTTACATGATACGTGATTCCCACCGTAAACGCGCGATTCGATAGCGATACATGATTCAGCCGAGTAATTTCAGCGATTCAGCTTCAAAGTACATGTAATTATTGGTTTATCGGAAAGCAGTGTAGCTTTCTTTTCATGCGCTTAATTGTCAAGTGTTCGTCAACGAGAATATGTTATATTCGAACGAGCAATGTTTTTCTTCCTGCCAGAAGCGCGGTACGCTAGAGAAAATCGATCCCACAGCGAAATTTTATCATTTCAGTGACATAGCGCGCTTTTCGCAATGAATCTGTATATATGATTGATTTAACGCCAATCGTGCATTCGGGATAGAAATTAGGTGTCATTGTTCCAATATTCATAGTCCCTACTTAGATCGTGTTCTCGAATGCTCCAACGACGCATCGTTACCGCGAGTATGGCATATTTGGATGAGCATTACTTTCTTTCATGTCAGAACCATGATCCGCAAATTGAATTCAACCCGAAATTTGAGACTTTCATAGTCACAATACCCGCGTTACAATCAATGAGATCATATTTGGATCAAGCATCTGATATCAACACATTACGACAGAAACACGGTGTAATGTTACAATGTTGACACATTCATCTTACTACGAGCTCTCATATGCTTTCAATACGCGCAATGAACGACAATATGGCATATATGTACGGGTGTAGATTTTCTTCATGTCAGGCGCATGACTCGCTGTTGAAGATGGACTACTACGCAAAATTTTAGCATTTCAGTTTCATAATGCGTGGTCGGGTATGAATCAGTGTTTACTTGATTAAGATAACTGAAATCAGGGCATTCGAATAGGCACTTCGGTATGAATGATACATTGTTCATAGTTTCTTCTTACTCTGAGCACAGACACGCTCCCCCGACTCGTTATCGTAATGTAAATGGCATATTTCATCGAGATATACTTTTCCACATTTCGCAAGCGTGATTCGCTTGCCACCATAAATTTCAATACGTAATTCGAGACTCTGAGGACCGGAATACGTGTTGTACAATGAAGGTATACATAGTTACTCACAGAAACTGCAATCAACGAATAGGGATGGACAATCGTTGGGATGGTAACAGTGAACATAGGTTTTCGGTTACATTCACTCTCATACGTACCCACGACACATATTCAGCGGGAATGTGGCATATTTGCACGATCATTGCTTCCCATCATTCCAGAAGCGTATCTCGCTTGCGAATATCGATTTCAATGAAAAATTTGGGCTATTTAGAATCATAACGCGTGGTTTATTATTCAGAAGACCATATTTGTTTGGCATATATGATATCAGTACATTTGCATAGAAACTGGGTGTGAATGTTCCAATGTCCATTGTTTCTTTCAACCGCGCTCACTCATACACACCCACAACGACTGGTCAACGAGAATGTAGCATATTTTGACGCGCTCTGTTTCGCTTCACGCAGGAATCGCCATTCATTTGCGAAAATCCATTTCAACGCGTAATTTGGGACCTTAGTATCATAATACGAGGTTCATTATGAATAAGTCTATATTTGATTGTTGTAACTGCAAACAGTGCATTCGGGTGTAAGTTCGGTGCGAATGTGCCAATGTCCATATTTTCTTCATACTACGACGTCACATCAGTTCCCACTAAGCGTTGTCACAGAAAATATGACATATTTCGCAGAGGCTTCTTTTGCTTCATGCAAGAAGCGTGATTCGCTTGCGAAAATCGATATTTAACTCGGAAATTAAGACCTTGAGTGCCATAATACGTGTTTTAATATGAAGATGTACATATTTGATCTAATCAACGGAAATGCACACATTTGGATAGACGTTCGATGTGAATGCAATAATGGTTATAGTTTTTCGCTTACAATCTAACTCGTTCGCTCGCGCGACGCATAGTCACATAAAATATGGCACATCTACAAGGGATTTGTTTTCCTTCATGCGAAAACGCTATTCACTTGCGATAATCGATTTCAAAGCAAAACTTGAGCACTTCAAAATCATAATACGTAATTTGTTATTAATCTGTCGGTATTTGTTTGGCGTACCTGAAATCGCTTCATTCTGATAGATGTTGTGTATGAATATTCCATTTTCCATAGTTTCATCCTACGGCGTCCCCTGATACGCTCCTACGACGCGTAGCCAACGAGAGAATGGCATATATTGAAGAGCTTAGTTTTCCTTCATGCAAGCAGCGTGATTGGCTTGCGACAATCGATTTCATCGCGGTACTTGAGCATTTCAGTGTCATAACAGGTGTTTTATTATTAATATATGCATATTTGATGTAAGCAGTTGAAATCGTCGCACTGGAATAGACATTCAGTGGGAATGTTAGAATGGTCATAGAGTGTCTCTTATAATTGCTCTCTTGCGTACCCACGACGCGTAGTCAATGAGAATATGGCATATTTCCACGAGCATAGATTTCTCTCATGCCCGAATCGTGATTCGTTTGCGATAATCGATTTCAAGACGATATTTGAGACGTTCAGCTCCATAATACGTGTTATACTATGAAGTTATGCATGTTTGCTGTATGCAACTGTAACTAAGGCACTGGGGTAGACGTTTAATGTGAATGATACCATGTCCATTGATTTTACCTTACATTCGCACTCATTCGCACACACGACGCGCAGTCAACGAAAATATAGCATATTTTGACGACCTTAGTTTTCCTTCGTGCATGAAGCGTGATTTGCTAGCGAAAAACGATTTCATCGTAATAATTGAGCCATTCGGTGTAATGATACGTGTTTTACTATTAAGGTGTGCATATTTGCTCTCAGCTACTGCATTCATCGCATTGGGATAGGCGTTCAGTGTGAATGTTAAAATGGCCATAGCATTTAGCTTACGTCCGCTCTAATAGGCACCCACGCGTAGTCAACTAGAATGAGTCGCATTTGCATAAGCTTTGTTTTCCCTCACGCCAGAAGCCAGGTTCCTTTAAAAAATAGATCCCTACGCGAAATTTGATCCTTTAAGAATCGTAAGCACGTGGTATGCTATCAGTCAGTCTATATTTAATTGAAATAAGTGGAATCAGTACACTCTGGTAGAAATACTGTCTAGTTGCTCCAATGCCATCAGTTTCATCTCCCAGCGAGCTCTTATACGCATCCGCGACGAAGAATATGTCAACGGGAATATGAAATATTTTTGCGAGTATAGTCTAGCCCAATGCAATATGCGTGACTCGCTTGCTATAATCGACTTCAAGGCGATATTTCAGATCTTCAGTGCCATAATACGTGTAAATGCGTTCACATGGCGCGAAGTCAACGAGGGTATGGCATATTTCCACAAGCTTGGCTTCCCTACATGCAAGCAGCGTGACTCGCTCGATAAAATAGATTTCATCGCGATATTTGAGAGTTTCAGTTGCGTAATAGTTTTGATAGTTTTATTATGATGGTGTGCATATTTGATTATTATGGTTAAAGATATTTACAAAGACCATACAGTGTTGACGCTCCGATATACCATACGCAGCAACAAGACCACTGCAGCTATGTCGCTCCGGAAGCGTAGGTACGTATACAGACCATCATATAAGGCATCAACTAGCTTAACAAAATGTTGTCATAAACGTGAGCTCAACTAATGGAAAAGACACTTTTGCTAAGAAATACAACTTTCTAAGTTAGAAATTCAAGGTTTTGAAAAGAATCAAATATATCACAACAGAAACTTACAGAATTTATAAATAATTGTAAGACTGGGATGGAATGCATGCGGTACAAAATCAAGATCGTAGAAATGAACGAAGACCATACAGTAGTGTCGCTACGATCTACCCGAACGCAACTACAAGACAACTCCTGTCGTGTTGCTCAGGAAAAGAAAAAAAAATCGAAAACATCGCACCAGAAAGTTGCTGTAGGTAGAAATAAATAGAAAATTTTGAAGGAATGCTCACGGTACAATAATAAGGTAGAAGAAATTAACGACGTCCGTACTGTAGTGTTACTAGAATCTACGAACGCAGCTACAAGCCCACTCCATTCGTGTCGTTCCGGAAACGCAGGTACGTGGACAGATAATCATATCAAATAACATATAGTTTACCAAAATATTGTCATAAACGTATCTATCCTGATATTCCGAGAGCGAAACCAGGTATTCCGGGAGTCAAGCCGCTGAACAGTATTGACAATAGACACCATAATTCACGGTACGAATATTGACGTCAAGAGTTAAAGCCTTCGAGAACTTTGTCACTTGCTATGGGGTCGAATGCTTTACAGACGTCCTTCCCTTCAGAGAACCAAACCCGCTGTACCGAGAGTCTAACTTAATGCTGATTCAAACTCATTAGTGGACTTCGTAATAGACGGAGACTGGAATTTCATGCTTAAATAGGAAGATCGATGGTCATGCCTTCCGAGAACGTTATTACCTTCTCCGAGACTCGAACATATAACTCTATAGCTTCACCTACCTTGTTATTCCGAGGATCAGACTCGGTAATCCGGTTGTCAATCCACTGAGCAATTTAACCAGTGGACACGTTAACTCGCGTTATGAATATTGATGTCGAAAGTCTAGCCCTTCGAGAACATTATCACTTTCTATAGAGTCGAAACATTTGCCGAACACCTCAGCTTCCGAGAGCCTAACACACTGTAGGGAGTGTCAAGTTTAGTGTTCACGGAATCAAGTTAGTAGATGTTTTAGCTGTCGGGCACCTGATTTTCATGTATGAGTAGCAAAAACGGGACACAAGCAGTTCTAGAACGATACCACCTTTTTTGAAAGTCGAACGGCTAAGTCAATAGCTTCATCTATTCCGTTATACCGAGAGTCAGACCTGGACCTCGGGGCGACAATCCACAGCATAGATTGCCAATGGACACAGTAATTCAAGGTGCGAAAGTTAATACCGCAACATTTATGGCGAACATATGCTCAAATTCGATAACTTCAGGATTGCCCTCCGGATAGAGGGCATAATTGTATTAGGTTGTCGGGAAAGTAATTTCGTTGTTCCCCTTCAGAGGACTCAATTGTGTAAGATTGTTTAGCAAGTAATTTCGTTTCTGCTGAACGGAGGACATAATGGTAATAGGCTGTTCCAAAATTAATACGGTTTCTTCCAATCTGAGTACTTTCCAATCGACCCAATAATAAACCGTTCTGTGACGCCGATTCGTTGAAGCTTCTCGAACGAATATATTGTGTTTGGTTGTTCCAAAAGATATTTCGTCCATCCCAGCATAGGACCTAATTGTATTAAGTTCCTCGGTATGTCCTTTTATCCCAAATGTGGCCGGAAACGTACTCCTCCGAAGTAGCCTTAAGAATTAAGCTTCATGCAGGACAATAAAATGTAATTAATTTCCGAATATTCCAATAATAGCAACTATCCGACGCTGAAACGCTGAAATTTCTCGCTTGATTCGTGCTTCGTTAGTGAACCTCGCGTTTGCTATGGGAATTGAAAGTCATGTAAATATGAGTTAATTTTGCAACTTTGAAATCGATTTGCGTGCATAGCGCGATGAAACTACAAAAATTGTTACACAGACTGTGTATGTCTCTCCGCATCAGATTATTTCAGTGGATAGCAACAAGTATACACTCATTAATGGTATTATGCTTTTCGGAAAGTGGTTATTATTTTTCGGACGGAGGACCAAACACTATTAGTACGATCGGAAAGTAATTTCGTTATTTACAAACGCAGGACGTAAATGTATTTGATCACATACAACTGCACAATTAACCCACATGTAGAAAATGAATCGAAATTACTCAGCACAAGCCAATAATAACACGTATTCTGAGGATGAGACGCTGAATTTTCTCCAGTGACTCGTGATTCGCAAGTGAAGCACGCGTTTACGATGGCAATCGATAGTCGTTTAAATATGAGGTACCCACATCGGCTTTGCATAGTTGGAACTATTTTGCGAGCATAAAGGGGACAAACTATAAATATCGCTACATAATAGCGAAATTCTAAACGGATCCTTTGATTTCAGTCGATTGAATCAACTATACCCTCATTTATGTTACTACGTTTTTCGAATAGTAGTTTTGTTTCTTTCCCAAATAGGGGATCCAACTCTATTAGGTTGATCGAATAGTTCCTTCTCTTACACAGGACCCAATTGTTCATAGTTGTTCGGAAAGTAATTTCGATTTTACCCAGCAGAGTATATGAGTGTATTCTTTCACAATCACTCTCACAATTAGGCTACACGAAAANTTCCGAATATTCCAATAATTGGAACGATCCGACGCTGAAACGCTGAATTTTCTCCCGTGATTCGTGATACGCAAGTGAAGCACGCGTTTGCGATGGCAATCGAAAGTCATTTAAATATGAGGTACCCACATCGACATCGCATAGTTGGAAATATTTTTCGGGCATAAAGGAGAGAAACTATAGATATCGCTACATAATAGCGAAATTCTAACCGGATCCTTTGATTTCAGTCGATTGTATCAACTATACCCTCATTTATGTTACTACGTTTTTCGAATAGTAGTTTTGTTTCTATCCCAAATAGGGGATCCAACTCTATTAGGTTGATCGAATAGTTCCTTCTCTTACACAGGACCCAATTGTTCATAGTTGTTCGGAAAGTAATTTCG
>NIJG01007220.1:0-10533 GCA_002201625.1 Euglossa dilemma
AAATTGTATACTAATTTGCTTCACTGGTCAGGAAGTTATACTCTTGATACATCGGGTTATCTGCTTGGGAGGTAAGGCCGTCGGTGAAACTTTTGCCATTAAATCAATATGTATCGTTCTACAAATATTTGGCTCTGGACTATAATATGTTATCCGTGAACTAAGTTTTCCATTCCCAATAGTGTACAGTGGATTGCCTGTAGTAATACCTGGTATGTCTATCGGAATAACAGGACATGTGAAATTATTGACTTAGCCTTTCGACTCTNAGGTGAAGCTATTAACTTATACGTTCGTCTGTCTCAGATGGTGGTAACGTTCTCGAGCGGCTTGACCTTCGATCTTCTAATTCATATATGAAATTAAGGCGGCCGAAACAGAAATGAAGACAAGTTTCTTTTTCTGAACATGCAGTTATACTCTCAAAAGGGCGGGTTAGCTTCTCCGAAAGTGAGGTCATCGGTAAAGTGTTTGACTTTATACAAATTGGCAACGCCTTAACGCGGTTTGACGCTCTTATTTAATATTCAAACCGTGAGTTAATGTGTCAATTGCCAATACAGCTTCGCGGATCTCCGCCTGGAGTACAAGTTCTCACTGTACGGAATCACAGGATAGGTGAAGCTACTCACATGTCCGATTGAATTTCAAACAAGGAGGTACGCTGAAGAAACGTTTGAGCGTTGATCTTGTAATTCATACAAGAAACTAAACTGCCAGTCACTAAATTGTATACTAATTTGCTTCACTGGTCAGGAAGTTATACTCTTGATACATCGGGTTATCTGCTTGGGAGGTAAGGCCGTCGGTGAAACTTTTGACATTAAATCAATATGTATCGTTCTACAAATATTTGGCTCTGGACTATAATATGTTATTCGTGAACTAAGTTTTCCATTCCCAATAGTGTACAGTGGATTGCCTATAGTAATACCTGGTATGTCTATCGGAATAGCAGGACATGTGAAATTATTGACTTAGCCTTTCGACTCTTGATGAAGGTGGGATGGTTCTAGAACGGCTTGACCCTCGATCATTATGTTCAAACAGGAAAATAAGGTATCCATCTCTTTCATATGTCTACTAATTTGATACCGAGAAAACTACGCACGACAATCGCTACAACTGGTTACGTTCGTGGAAGGCAGTGTATCCGTCAATAAGTTTGACTTTATACCATTTGCCAATGTTCTCCATCTGATTGACCTTCCACTTTAACATTCATGCCATGAATTAAGGTGTCAATTGCCAATACTACGGTGCGGATTTACTCCAGGAATACGTGGTATAACGCTCAGAAACGCAGGACATGTGAAGCTATTGACTTAGCTGTTCGAATAATATAGAAGGTGGTTGCGGTCACGAACTGGTTTGCACTCGAACTTCCAATTCATACATGAAATTAAGATGCCGTTATTAAAATCTATACTAATGTGTTTCTCTAAACACGAAGTTACACTCTGGATGCGGCGTGCTTGTTTCGCGGACGGTAGAGCTTTCGGTATATTGTTAGGCTCTATATCAATAGGTGACGACTCTACAGCGGTTTGTCTATTTGCTTTATCACTCACACAGTGAATCAAGGTGCCTATTGTCAATACTGTACTGTGCAATTACTCCCGGAATACTTGGTTTGACTCTCAGAAAAACAGGATAGTTGAAACTATTGAATTAGCCGTTCCAGTCCATGAGAAGATGGGAACGGTCTCGAACTGTTTGACACCAGATCTTCTTATTCATATATGAATATAAGGTACGCTTCTGCTATAGTGTCTACTAATTTGCTTCCGTGAGAACTAAGCGCGACACTCGCTACTGCGGGATATGGTCTAGGACGGTTACATATTCGGTAAGAAGAATGGCTCGATACTAATCGGTAATGTTCTCCGACGGATTGACCATCTACTTTAATATTCACACCCTCAACTAAGGCGTCAATTGCCAATATTGTACAGCTGATTTACTCCAGGAATACCTGATTTTACCCTTGGCATCTCAGGATAGGTGTAGGTATTGGCTTTGCTGTGCGACTCTCAAGAAATGTGGTATCGTTCTTCAGCGGTTTGTCTCTCGATTTTGCAACTCAAATATGAAAATAAGGTGTCCCTCTGCCAAAATGTTTACTGATTTGTTTTTGCGCGAACAGAAAGTATGTCACTCCCTACAGCGGGTTTGGTTCTCAGAAGGCATGGTATTCGGTATATATAATGACTTTACACCAATTGATAATGTTTTCCGTCAGTTTGAATTTCTAACTTAATTTTTCGAACGTGAATTGAGGTGTCTATTGCCCACACTGTTCAGTGGATTTACTCCAGGAATTCCCGGTATGACTCTCGGAATCAGAGGATACATGAAGCTATTTACATAGCGGTACGAGTAACAAAGGGGGTGGTAACGTTCTCCAAATGTTTGACCCAGGATCTTGTAATTCATACATGTAATTATGTGCCGTCACTAAAATTTATACTAGCTCTCTTGTTTGAACATGAATTTATACTATGTACTCAGCGGGTTAGGTTCTCGGCGGGTAATGGCTTCGATATACCGTTTGATTTCTTAACAATTGGTAACGCTCTCAAATAGTTTCAGGCTCTTCTTTAATCTTCAAGCCGTGAATTAAGGTGTGTACTGGCAATTCTGTTCAGCGTATTTGTTACCGGAATACCTTCTATTATTCTCGGAATCACAGGATAGATGCAGCTATTAACTCAGCCGTTCGAGTCTCAAGGATGGTGGAAACGTTCTTGAAATATTTAACCCTGGATTTTGAAATTCATTCATGATGTTAATGTGCCCAGCTCAAAATACATAATCACATGCATCGCTGACCACGAAGCTATACTCTAGATTCAACGGGTTAGCTTCTCCGTAGGTACGACCTTCATCGAGGAATTAGACTCTATGCCATTAGGTATCGTAGTACACCTGTATGGCTCGGTACTTAAATATTTATGGCGTGATATTGCGTGTGTCATGCCAATACTGTACAGCGCGTTTCGGCGCGGATTAACAGGTGTGACTGTTGGAATCGCAGGGTAGGTGATGCTGGAAACTTAGCCGTTAGACTCCCAAAGAAAGTGGTAACTTTCTCGAAAGGGTTTACTCGTGATTTTGGAATCCATGTATGAAAATATGGTGCGCGCCACTGCATTTTATACTAATTCTGTATCTCTGAACACGAAGTTACACTCTCGATACAGCGGGATAGGTTCCCGGAGGGTAAGCTCTTGCGCAAAACTTATTACATTATACCAATGGGTAAAGTTCTACAACGGTATTATTCTGTACTGTAATATTTATACTGTGAATTAAGGTGTCTATTGCCAATGCACTTCTGGGGATATACTCTCAAAATTCCTGGTCTGACCCTCAGAATAGCAGGGTCGGTGAAGCTATTGACTTAGCAGTACGACTCTGAGAAAGGGTGCTAACTTTCTCAAACAGCTTGGCTCTCGATTTTGCTATTCATACGTGAAACTGAGGTCTCCGTCTGTTGAAATGTCAACTCATTTGTTTCCTTGAAAACTAAGATGAATACTCGCTGCAGCGGGATAGGTTCTCGGATGGTATGGTATTGGTTAAAAGGAATTACTTTATTTTAATTGTTAATGCTGTCAGGTGGTTTGACTCCAAGTATAAATTACATGATAGAGTATCAAACCTTTCGCAAACGTTACCACATTCCTTAAAATAGAACGACTGAGCTACTAGCTTCACCGCTCCTGTGATTCCGACAGTCAGAGTGGTCCCTCCGGGAGTTTATCCGGTGCCCAGTATTGGTAACTGACGCCATAATTCACGATTCAAATATTAAAGCAGAGAGTAAGACCGTTGTAAACTTTACATACTCGTAGAGAATCAAGCATTTTACCGAAGGCCTTTCCTCCAGAGTAGACCAACCCGCTGTAGGGAGTGCCTTGCTTTTTGTTCATGAAAACATGTAAGTTGACATTTTCAAGGCGCGCACCATAATTGCATGTACGACTTAGGCGGATGTGAGTCAAACCGTTCAGGATAGTGACCACCTTCTTTGAAAGTCGAACTGCTAAGTCAATAGCTTCACCTATCCTGTGATTCCGAGAGACAAATCTGGTAGCCGGGAGCATCTCCGCCGAAGGGTATTGGCTCTAAACTCCTTAATTCATGGTATGAATATAAAAGCAGAGAGTCAAGCCGTTATAGAACGTTCACAATTTGTATATAGTCATTTCTCTTACCCACAGCCTTACCTTCCGAGTAGCCTAACCAGCTGTATCGAAAGTATAACATCGTGTTCAGAGAAACAAGTTATTACAAGTTAGTATACATTATAGTGACGGGCACCTGAATATCATTTATGAAATAGAAGATCCAGCGTCAAACCGTTTGGGATCGATACTGCCATCCATGACAGTCGAACGGTTAAGTCAACAGCTACACCTATCCTGCGATCCAGGGAGTCAAGCCAAGTAATCGGAGAGTAAAACCGCTGAAGAGTAATGGCAATGGATACCTTAATGCGCGGAGTGAATATTAAAATGGAGCGTCACACCGTATGAGAACGTTAGCACATTCTTCGAGACTTGAACGGCTGAGTTAATAGCTTCACCTATCCTGTGATTCCGAATGTGCATCCAGGCATTACGGGAGTAAACCAGCTGAACCGTAAAAACAATAGACTCCTCAATTCACGTTTTGATGATTAATGTAGGGAGTCAAATCGTGGGAGAACATTACCAATTTGCATAAGGTCATTCCTTCTTCCGAAAACCTTACCTTCCGAGAAGCTAACACGACCTGTCGAGAGTATAACTTCGTGATCAGATATACAAATTAGTATACATTTCAATGACCGGCACCTTTATTTTATATATGAAATAGAATGTCGAATCACAAACCTGTCATGAACGTTACCACTTTCTCAGAGGGACGAACGGCTCAGTCAACAGCTACACTTATCCTTCGTTTCCGAGAGACAAACCATGTATTCCGGGAGTAAGTCCGCTGAATAGTATTTGCATTAGGCACCTTAATTCACGGTGTGAATATGAAGGTAAGGAGAACCGTTTGAGAACTATACTAATTGGTATGAAGACAGACGTTTTACTGAAAACCTCACCCTCTGAACGCCTAACGCGATGTATCGAGTGTATAACGTCATGTTGATAGGTACAAGCTAGTATAAATTTTAGTAACGCTACCACAACTTCATACATGACTTAGAATATCGAGGGTCAAACAGTTCAAGAACGTTGCCGCAATATTTCAGAGTTGAACGGATACGTCAGTAGCTTCCCCTATCCTTTGATTCTGAGAGTCAAACCAGGTATACCGGGATTAAATCCGCTGCTCAGTATGGGCAGGGGACATCTTATTACACTCCATGAATATTATAGTACAGTGTCGAACCGTTGTCGAACGTTACATATTTGTATCAAGACAACCACACGACTGGAAGCCTTTCCTTCACCGAAGCTAACCCACTCTATCGAGAGTATGACTTCGTGTTTAGGTAAACACATTAGTATACAATTTAGTGACGTCACCTTATCTACAACTATGAATTAGATGATCGAGGGTCAAACCGATCGAGAATGTTGCCTCCCTCCGTGAGAGACGAAAGGCTGAGTCGATAGCCTCACCTGTCCTGTGATTCCGAGAGTGAAGCTTGGCCTTCCAGAGGTAAGTCCACTGAACAGTATTGGAATTAGGTACCTTATATTACGGTATGAATATTAATGCAGAGCGCAAAACCGTTTGAAAACGTTACCTATTGCTATAGAGTCAAACTTTCTACAGAAGGCATTACCATCCTAGAAGATGACTCGCTTTATCAAGATTATAACTTCGAGTTGAGAGAAACATATTAGTATACATATTAATGACGGACACTTTATTTATATATGCGAATAGAAAAATCATGACTAAAACCTTCTAAGAACGTTGTCACCTTCTGCAAGGGTCGAACGGCTATGTTAACAGCTCCACCTATCCTCTTAATCCTAGAGTCAAACCAGGCGTTCCGGGAGTAAACCCGGTGTACAGTATCGGCATTAGAAGCCCTACCTCCCGGTATAGATATTAATGTAGAGAGTTATACAGTTGTGCTACTTTACGTATTGGTATTGAGTCTAACTTATCACCGAAGGCTGTACCTCCCGAGTACCTGAGCCGCTACAACGAGACTATAACTTCGTTTCCAGAGGAAGAAATTAGTATACATTTGAGTGACGAGCAGCTTAATTTCATGATTGAATTAGAATATCGAGTGTCAAAACGTTAGAGAGCGACACTACCTTCTTAGAGAGACGAATGGCTGAGCCAATAGCTTCACGTATCCTATGATTCCGAGAGACATACCAATTATTCCGGGAGTAAACCCGCTGACATGCTTTGCAATTTACATCTTATTTCAGGGTCTGAATATTAATGCAGAGAGTCAAACTGTCGGAGATCATTACCGATTCATATAATGTCATTATTCTTACCGAATACCTTACCTTCCGTGAACCGCACTGGCTTTAGCCAGTGTCTTGCCTAATGATCGCGAAAACAAGTTACTAGACATGTTAGAAGACGGGCACCACATTTTCATGTGTGAATAGCAATATCGAATGTCAAACCGTTAAAAAACGATACCACCTTCCTTGGGTGTCGAACGGCTAAGTGAATAGCTTCATTCCTCCGGTGATTCCACGAGTCAAACCATGTTCTCCGGGAGTAAGTCCGCTGAACAGTATTGGCAGTAGACAACATATTTCACGGTGTAAATATTAGTGTACAGAGTACATCCGTTTGAAGACGTTACCAATTGGTATAACGTCATACTCTTCATCGCACGCCTTACATTCCGATATCATAAGGCGCAGTACCATAGGTATACTTTCATGTTTTGGGAAACAAATGAGCATACATTTTAGTGACGGTCACTCTACTTCCATGCATGAATTAGAAGATCGAGGCTCAAACCGTTCGAGAACGTTATCACATTCTTTGAGAGCTGCAGAGCTAAGTCCATAGCTTCTCCTGTCCTGTGATTCCGAGAGTCAAACCACGTATTACTGCAGTAAATACGTTGAACTGTATTGGCTATAGGCACCTTCATTTTCGGTTTAGATATTAAAGTAGGGCGTCAATCTGTTCGAGAATGTTACTTATTCCTGTAAAGTCGAATGATTTACTGAAGTCTCTTACCCTCCGATAAACTAACCCACTGTATCGAGAGTATAACATCGTGTTCAGTGACATGAATTAGTATACGTCTTTGCGACGAGCACACTAATTTCATGTATGAATTAGAAGATCGAGTGTCAATCCATTCGAGGGCGATACCACATTAGGTGAGTGATGTACTGCTGAGTCAATAGCTTCACACATCCTTCGATTCCGAAAGACAAACCAGATATTGCGGGAGTAAATACGCTGAACCCTATTGGCAACAGATACCTTACTATACGGTTTGAATACTAAGATAAAGCGTCACCACGTTTGAGAACGTTACCAGTTGCTATAGAGTGAAACGTTTCACATGAGGCCATAGCCCCCGAAAAACTAACACACTGTATCGACAGTATAACTACGTGTTTAGAGAATCTCAATAGTATACATTATAGTGATGGCATCTTAATTCCATGTATGAATAAGAAGATCGAAAGTAAAGCAGTTCGAGACCGTTGCCACCTTCTATGATATTCGTAGGTCTAAGTCAATAGCTGCACATATTCTGTGTTTCCGTGAGTGATACCAGGTATTCCTGGAGTAAATCCGCTGAACAGTATGGGCCATTGACAACTCAATTCACGGTTTGAATATTGAAGTAGAACGTCATAACGTTCGAGAAAGTTACCATCTGTTATATGGTCAAACGTTTTATCGAATAACTTATCTTCCTAGAACCAACACGGCACTAGAGGCTGTCCACCTTAGTGGTAAATAAAACAGATTAGTAGATACTATAGAACACGATCAACGTAATGGCATGTATGGATAGGAAAACTCAGAGTCAACCCGTTCCAGAACGATACCACCTTCTTTATGAACCGAACAGCTAAGCCAATCGTATCACTTATCTTGATATTCCACGGGTCAAACCAGGCATACCGGGAATCAATCCATTGCGCAAGATAACAGATGAAGATCCCAATTCACGGTACGAATACTGATTTCGAGAGTCAAACCCTTCGACATCGTTAGTACCTGATATGGATTCAAATTTTATACAGGAGCTCTTGTTTTCCGTGAAACAACAGCCGCTGTAGCGAGAGTATAAATTCGTGTTCAGAGAAGCAATTTGGTATGTATTTTAGGCGCGGGCGCCATAATTTCATGTAAGAATTAGAGGATCGATGGTCAAACCTTTCGGGAATGTTACCACCCTCTTTGCGGGACGAACGTCTAAGTCAATGGCTTCACCTGTCGCGTGAATTTAAGTGGCAATCAAGGAAAACAGAGAGTAAGTCCACTGAAGAGTATTGGCAATTGTCACTATAATTCAGGGTCTGAATATAAAAGTAGAGCGTCAGCGTGTTTTGGCGCGCTGCCAATTGGTATAAAGTCAATAACGATACCAGTGGTCTTACCTTCGGAGAAGCGAACCAGCGGTTTCGAAAGTATAACTTTCACATTAAGAGAAAGAAGTTACTCTACATTTCAGTGACGGACTCGTTAATTTCATCTATGAATTAGAAGATGGAGTGCCAATCCATTCGAGAACGTTACCAGCTTCTTCGAGAGCCGAAGGCCTAACTCAATGGCTCCACCTATCCAGTGATTCCGAGAGTCGAACCAGTTATTCCGGAAGCAATCGCGCTGAACAGCAATGGCAAAGGACACCTTAATTCGCGGTATAAATAAGAATGCAGGAAATCAACCGGTGGAACAACAATAAAAATTCATATAAAGTCATCCTTTTTTCCGAGCATCTTACCTTCCGAAAACTTAACCCGCTGTAGCGTATGTCTTACTCAATGTTCACGGAAACAAATTTGTAGACATGTTAGAAAACGGACTTGATATTTTCCTGTATACATATAAAAGTCGAGGGTCAAACCGTTTGAGAAAGGTTCCACCTTCTTCGGGAGTCGAAACGTTACGACAATAGCTTCTCCTGCCCTGTGATTCCGAGACTTAAACCATGTATTCGAGGAATAAATCTGCTGTTACGTATTGGCAATAGACACACTAATGCACGGTATTAATATTAAAGTACACTATTAATCTGTTGCAGTACGATACCAATTGGTATATGGTCAAATAGTTTACGGAAGGTCATATCTTCGGAGGTCCTATCCCTCTATATCGAGAGTATAAGTTCGTGCACAGAAACACAAATTATTATACATTTTAGTGACGTGCACCTTAACTGCATGTATTAATTAGAAGATCGAGAATCGAATCGTTCGAGATCGATACCACCCTCTTTGTGGGGCGAACGGCTATGTCAATAGCTTCACATATCTTGAGATTCCGAGGGCCGGGCCAGGTATTCCGGTAGTAAACGCCCAGAACAGTATTGGCTATAGACACACTATCATTCACTGTTCGAATATTACTGTGGAGCGACAAAACATTTGAGTGCGTTACCCATTGGGATAAAGTCAAATGTTCGACTGAAGACCTAACATTTCGAAAGACTCACCCGCTGTATCAGGAGTATAACACCGTCAACAGAGAAACAAATTAGTATACGTTTTAATGGTGGTACCTTAATTTTATGCATAAATTAAAAGATCGAGGGTCAAACAGTTCGAGAACGTTACCACCCTCTGTGAGAGACGAATCGCTAAGTCAATATCACTACCTATCCTCTGATTCCGAGAGTCAAACCAGGTATTGCAGGAGTAAATCCGCTGAACATTATTGGCAATAGGTACCGTAATTCACGGTCTGAATATTAAAATTGGGAGTCAGACCGTTTGGGAACGTTACCAATTGTGATAAAGTCAATCGTTTTAAAGAAGGCCGAACGTACCGCGAACGTTACCCGCTTCAGCGAGAGTAGAACTCCGTGTTCAGAGGAACAAACTCGTAAACATCTTAGTAATGGGAACCGTAATTTCATTGTTGGAATGTAGATCGGGAGTCAAACCTCTGGAGAACGTTTCCACCTTTCCTCAAATTCGGACGGCTAGGTCAATAGCATCAGCTACCATTGTGATATCGAGAGACCAATCAAGCATTCCGGTAGGAAGTCAGCAATACTGTATTAGCAATGGACACCTTAATTCACGGTCTGAATATGAAAGAAGTGCGTCGAACTATTTTAGAAGGTTTCCAATTGATATGAAGTCAAACACTTTACCAAAGGTGTTAACATTCGCGAACTTCATCCGCTTCTTCTAGAGTATATCTTCGTGATCATGGAAGGAAATTACTATTTACTTCAGTGGCGGGCAACTTAACTTCATATATGAATTAGAAGATCGATGCTCAATCAGCTGGAGAACGTTGCCACCATTTCTGAATCACGAACGTATATGCGTTTAGCTTCACCTATCCTGTGACTCCCAGAAGAAATCCAGGTGTACCAGGAGTGAATGCGCTCAACAGAAT
>NIJG01007266.1:0-10780 GCA_002201625.1 Euglossa dilemma
TGAACGGAAAGAATTCCTACTTTCTCGGCAGTTACAGACTAGCTCGATTCAGAATTATCTTTCATTCGAAATCCAACAGTATGGCTATAGGCGTTCTAAATATTCTTCTTAAACACTGTAACTTTTCTCTCTGGGATCTAAAACAAAAGGTAGAACGTGTAACAGAATTTATAATTCTCTTTCCATCGATTACAAAATATGGTAATAAGAATGGTACTTACTGTGCCAAAGACGCACAAACTTCGTCCTCGATGATCGTAGTGCTCGATTCTCGAGACGCGTGTCCCGCACAAGTTTCACAAAGGGGCTTGCAAACTAAACTAGATGTCAGTCCGTCTGTGAGCGGAGCATTGGCAGTCGCGGAACCACGCAAACTACCGGTTCCCGATATCATCTGCCAAGATCCGCCAGACGAGGAGAATTCGTTTCGTTGTCGAAGACGTCCAGGTACAGGAACAGCGACCGGCGAAGTTTAATTAGGTGGTAAAGTTGATCAAGACCCATGTGCAATTCCCTCTTTGTTCGGAGAAGAATAGAATGACCATGGTACAACGATCCTACAAAATAAACGATTAAGAAAGGATACGTTATAACGTGGCGCAAAAAGATGAAATAAATAGAAAATAAATATACGTACCCGTTACTGTGACAGTCGTCTTGAGTTTCTGTGGAAGCACAGTGAAACACTGCTGGTGGATTGTTATCTTGACTATCTCTGCTATTCTGACTAACAGAACTACACCAACTGCTCAGACTTAAGTTGGAACTAACCGAGCTCAATGTCACTACCGATTCGCTATCGAACATAACGTTATCTAACTGCGAGTCACTGTCGTTGCGTAGAACCGTATGCCTTGGTCTGCTATGACGCGGATGAATACTAAACTCTTCGTCATGAATGTGCTTTAGAAAATAGAAGCAAAAGAAAAATATCTCCTCTCCTTTGCTCAATCGATCCTCTAAATCATTGCCAAACAGCATCCAGTCGTACGCTATAGTATAATAAAGAATTTGATACGCGTTTAGCGACGTACGAATTGCACCGTCAGCCCACAAACTGATCCTCAATAACGAAATAAATAAAGGTGTGCGATCCCATCCTATAAACAGGTTTATTAAGTACTTATCCAATTGAGAAATTATAGGGAAAGAAAATATTATATGGAAAGAAAAGTATACCTGAGATACAATGAATTAATATCCCGCTGCTAGTATCGCTCAAATATCTTAATACGAGTTTCAAATAATTTTGAGTTAATTCAACTAAATCCCAGACTTGATATTGATCCCAATTAATTCGTAACTGAGTAGAAATTGAATCTTCTGGCACGCCGATTTACGCATTTACGTGAGTCTGAGACCAATCAAATACCAAACCTTTAGCCAAGTAGTCATTTTCTCTAAACTCCCTAAAGAATTCACATCCAGGGTATGGCAGTGAAATTAGGGTGAAGTCGGAATACCTTTTCTCTGTGTCTACTTTCTCCGAGGATGTCACGCTGAGTACCGAACAAAAGTGCTCTGTTTGAGGTCCTCTCTAAGTGGATTCATAGAATAAAAAAAAACTGATCATGCTATTAACTGTTATGAAACTTCACTGACTCTGTGAAGAACTGAAGGACTGCTTTCCTAGCTCTCCTTGCTTTTTCTTTTGCTATTTTTTTGTTTTCTTTAATTTTTTTGTGTCTAAGCAATTTTTTTTTATCACAGGAGGACTATAGAAACAGTGTCATATTTTAATGATATTTAAGAATGTATAATATACAAAAAATGATTTACAATGATACATTAGTTTAAAATTGATTTAAAAATATTTCAAATAATTAATACTAATTACAGTTCCACTGATATTGTAAATAATGTAAAAAAAAAAAAATGGAAAAGGGCATATCTGAAAGGCAGTATTATTTTCTCAATTAATACATGCATCAAATATTGCTATCAAAATTGATTTACTTACTACATTCCAAATTTGACCTTTTTCTTCTCAACCATAAAGTCAATAATGGTTCCTACATTAAGAGTTTTCAAAAGCTTGATGTCTTGATGCCTGACTTTATCAAATAATTGCCAGTCACTAAGTGCAGAATCATTCCCCTGAGCTTCATCTGCTTGTTGTTGAATAGAAACTAATCTAGCCCATATCTACCATAAATTTCCGGTCTACCAGACAGAGTTGCTGATCTGCATACATGTCTACCTTTATACAATATTACCGGCAGAGTTAATCTTGAACGACACCTGGCAAATCTAGCACTTTCAATCAATTCCTTCAATTATTAGCATCATACATGTTTTCATATATAGCTTCTGTTGTGCGTGGCAGTGGTGGCGGCGTATCACACATATGTGGATTCCTATACTTCTCAAATTCTAAAATGATAAGATGGCTAGGATAGCGCGCACTGAGATCACCTCCGTTATTGTTTATGATAGAGGGAGTATAATCTAAATCAGTGAGCAGCAGACATCTTTGCATGATTGCTTGACTCTAGAAAAAAAAATATTGTTTATAAAATTTTAAGGCATGAATGTTAAACCATAAGAATGTGCATACAAAAAAAAAAATTACCGTGCTATCTGCATCCTTGGCTCTATAAGTATTTTTCGTGAAGTATATTAGAAGCTCCTGTAAATCTTGAATGGTGATTTCTGTCATGATTGAAGCAAGTTTTCTGAGAATGTGGTACCCAATATTTTAACTAAAGGACAATTTTTTCTTTCTAAGGTGGTCCTAAGTTTCTATAATTTTTGTAAGGATGCTCATGAATCATTAACTGTAGCCAATGTCTTGCATATGAGAGGCACAAACAATGTATTTAAAATATACCACATCACAATTTAAAGTTTTTTTGCTGCTTGTAATGACTTGTTCTTCGGTTTGAAAAACATTATTTTTAACGTAAACGTAACGAGATTACAGGTTTATGAGAGCTGAAGATTAAACCTACATTTCTTTGATTACTTATTCAACAGAAATATATATTTCTCTTTTATTTGTGTTAATGTATTATATTATATAAAGTAATCTTAAGTTTATAAATTATCATTTAACAAGCTTTACTTCTCATATACAGATTAGAATAATGATAAAGCATCTCTTGATCATCAAAGTCCAGATCTTATATAGTATATTTCATTTATTTTCGTTAGTTCGAAAATTTACGCTTGTAGTTTCACTTCTTTACTTAATTACGTATTCTTTTTCTTTTTTTTAAATATTTTTTCTCTTTGTTTTTTTACATCTGACTGTAAAACTGAATTCGAACTGTCTCCTTCATGTTGCAAATTTTTTTTTATTTAACAATGCAGTAGAAACCGAACAGAAGATTATTCCATTTACAAAAAATTGTCAGGGAGAATTTGAGCAACAATTTCGTCGTAACAATGGTAGAGAACGCTTCGTAGAACGACTTAACCTGAGTTCAAGTCATGCACGCTGCTTTCATCGTAACGAACACATTAATTAATGCCTGGTAAAATTCATAAAACATCCATCGAACGGTAGTCGAACGTGAAAACGGAACGTTTGTCACGGAGGATATCCATGGTATCTCATCGTGTTCCGATCTCGATGAGGATTCGACGAGATAACCTAAATAAACACCACACCCGAGAAAATATGTTTCGCGTTACACGCAGCAATTCGAACTTCTCCCGAGTACACTGACATCCTCTTTCGCTTCATTCGCAACGTTTTCCGGGCTATACACCGAAAATTCTGTTATCTTCTTATCACCGCACACGGTTCGCATTTAAAGACAGTTCTTGTTAAAAGGACAAGAGAGTCCCTCTTCTTCGTTGTCGATCTCGTTATCACGACCAGTACAACGACCTTGATTTCTTGTCCTTTCACCCACGCCGAAATAAACACGGAAAAATAGTCGTATTTTAAACGGAACCACGACATTTTTTTTTTTTTTATGATTTGCAAGCGAAACGGAAACCAGTCGTCTGGCAGGACGAAAGTACAGAGTGAATCGCAGCGTAGTAAGATACCTGTTTTTGCAATGTGGAGAACGCGTGTTTTGCTCCGATGGTACTGCAAATTTTACTTTTAACGAATAGACACACTTTGAAATAGGACGGTTGCGAGGCTGATTATTGGGAATTTTTCAATACATCGATCATAGAAATTTCTTATTAACGCGTTAGATTTATAGAATCATCAACTAGTACGATGAATTCCTTTAATTATATATTCATTTATGCAAACGATTCTAGGAACTCCTCTTCGAGTTTTTCGTCTATTGGAATTAATCCATCAAGCAACGAGTTTTACCGCATCGAATTGAAATTACATTTGTCAGCTTTACTTAAACGCGTATAAATTCGTTTGATATATTTCTTATAGCGTTATTTTCACGACGCATATAAAAGCACGATCTATCGCGTGTGACACGTGGGGTGGATTTCTCAGGTTAATAAAATATCGAATCTTACGTCGCTATTATATTCGAAAAATACAAACAATACGTGTCATCGGTGAAAAAAAATTTCCACCTATCGAGAAACATAACCGAAAATATAATTCAAATCTTACGTCCTTGACGGTATTTAAATTTTCAAATGTTAATATTTCTCAAAGAAAAAAAACACCATTGAGAATATTCGTTAATTATGTTCGTTTCACTTGTTGTTAGATATAATAGAAATCGTCGTGAGGTAACGAAAGAGAATAACGAAGGGAAAATTGAAATTGAATGGTTCGATTTATTGACAATAGAATCGAAAAGGAAAGCGAATCGTTTGAACGTTTTAGCTGGAGATGGCGCAGTTGATGGTGACGGTGAGGCCACCCCAGTTCCAGCGGCGCGCGTATGCGCGGCCGGCCAAGTATTTCTGGACAAACGATTCGGTGGAATTGGAACAGGAACGATGGTGAATGAGGACTGGCACGAGCCGGGAGGTGACAATAGACGCAAGATGGCGAGTACACGGTGAAACGGTGCTGCGCCGTGAATGATTCCTCGTCGATTTTTCACGAACAAAGCGGCCATCGTACGTGAGGTATGGGGCCAGGGGCGTTTCTACGTCCATTTGTGATTCCGTCGATCAAGCGGGAGGAGGAACGTTCGTCGTGGGGCCAGCACTGAACGAGACAGAACGAAAACGTGTGTGCGCGCCTCGGTGAAAGTAAACAAACGGTATGAGTGCGGTACTGGGAAGTGTCGATGACCCGGCCGGTCTTCTGGTCCCCGATGTCAAGACCATTTTCGAGGAGAGGAATCAGTTGATCAGGTGGCAATATGCGGAGATCGAGAGCGTGATTGAGAGCGTGAACTCTCAGAGGTCATCGGCGAGCGTGACGCTCTGGTGTGCGAGGTGTCAAAATTGAAGTTCGAGCGCGAGATGACCGATCTGACGCGTCTCCTCAATGACAGGAATTCTCAGGTCCTCGAAATTTCAATCTTTCGAATTCTCAGATCTTCGAATTTTTGATCTTTCGAATTCTCAAGCCCACGAATTTCCGATCTTTCGAATTCTCAAGTCCTCAAATTTTCTATCTTTCGAATTCTCAAGTCCCCGAATTTTCGATCCTTCGAATTCTCAACTCCTCGAATTTCCGATTCTTTGAATTCTCGATCCCTCGTATTTCCGAGTTCCGGAATCGTGAAGTATTTAAATTGAAAAGAAGAGGAAATGAAAAATATGGCCGGAATAGGGAGATTTTCGCAAGGTATTCCGCTGAATTGAAAGAATGCAAATCTAGTTGAAGGAGGCCCATGTTTCCTAAATAAGGCCTGTTCACGGTTGTGTGGATGCGGGAAGGTATTGACGACCGAGCGGGCGTTTTCTCATAAAGCCACGGGTGTGGATGTGTGAACTCGCAAGGTTAAGCTCGCTTCCAGCCCNTAGCAAGAGTCGCAAATGAACAGCGTCTTTCGAGATATCAAAGCCATTTGCAGGTACATTAACAACTGCACGGCGATTGACATGACAAACTTGTCAATGCCACAGTTGATCCATGTTTAGTGTCTACGTATTTGCTTATGTCTCCTGTACAATTACAATCTCTTGCTAGAATACCACTCTTTATTTATTTATAACAAGCCACTTTCCCTGTTCAACATCAGTTGAACTGTATACAGTATATGCATACTATATTTATTATATCGATATAATTGCGTTATTTAATAATTGCGCTTTGTTGTACAATTTACTCACATTGATATTGGTATTGCCTTATTATCGGCTCTGTTTTCGTTTCCGTATATAGACACCTGAATTCGTTTATCTGGATACAAGGTTTGTTGTAATGTATCACCTTTTGTGACTTGTCCTGTCAGTCTGTCATTATATTCGATTAAAAAAGTTCTTTCCATCTCCATAGAAGTGAATACGTTTATCGTCTGGTAGTTGTGCCAATGCTCTATCGAGGATTCCATACTTAGCAGGCAAATCTGAAAATAAAGTATAAACGAAATCTTAATCACTTATCACCACATCAGCTTCGGTTGGGATAGTTGTAGCAATCTTTGTCTTTCTTTTCTTTTTATCGTGATTGAAATCCTCAGGAGATACCGTGTCCCCTGTGGGTCAGGCGCGGTTATGCAAGATTTCTACATGCTCAATTCCCCACGGTTTGAGGGGAATACAACCTTGACCGCGGCCTCATGGGCAGTCGGGCCATATCAGTCTGCTGCCCGCGGTCCAGCTAGGCTGCTGATATGTGTCCATAATTATGAAAGTGGTCTAAGTCAGATATTCCTTGTTTCGAGATATTTAATGAAATGCATTTGCATAAATTAAAAAATATTTTTATTTTATGCGACTTTTGTATTTAGAACTTAACTGGTCTTGATTAATGGAAATTTATTATGAATACGAAATTTTGTGTGAATTTCGTACGAAAATGTTGTTTCTAAAGCTTAAATTGACTTGGACCATTTTTAAAATCAACTGAATGTCCTATAAATGACTTGAATCAATAAAGAACTATGAGTTTTATTTGAAACAATAAACTTAATGAAATAATTCATGAACTTTTATCAATGATTCTAAAAAAGTGACGCATTTTTATCACTTCGAGTTTTTAAGATTTTCAAAATGTTCCTGAAAAATTGGAGGAATATATGGTAGGAAACACATAATATCTTTAAATTTTTTTCCAATATTGGTCTATTGGTGGTGTATAAAGGAAGCAGCTTAATATTCCCGTATATTTAGAGTCTTCCTCTTTTATGAGAAAGATCCAAAACGTGGAATTCTGGAGCACCTAATGTTGTTTTATTGAACATTTTATATGGTTCATTTCTCACAAATCTCATCCATGGTATATGCAGCCAAGAGACATTCGCCCGCGGTACATTTTCCTCTGCTTATTATTGATTCTTGTAGTGATTTCATTGTAGTAAAATCGGTCTGTATCATTTGTTTTATGGAAACTGTATTTCTTCTTCTACACTTTTCTATAAGTTCACAGTAATGCTCAGCGTTGTACAAGTAATCTGTTTTTTTTTTTATTTTCATTTTTATCAAACCAAAATGACGGTCATTCGGTAGAAAGGAATGACCAAATACCAAAAATTTTTTACTTAGACCACTTCCATAATGAACACTAAATGCATTCTGTATAATGCTGAAATTACAACCACCATACAATGGTTCATTTTTGACGATACATAACGATTACATTGAATAAATTTTAGATTTAAGTAATGTGGTGTATAATAACTGATAAACTCGTCTTTTGAAAATTGTGACTTAGACCACTCGCATAATTACCGGCCCATATGACACATACTATATTTATTGTATCGGTATAATGGCATTACTCATAGTGATTGATATTACCTTGTTACCGGTTAGCTCCTGGTTTCAAGGTTGTTCGGAAGGTCATTTCGTTCTTTCCCAGCAGAGGAAGAACCTAATTCTATTTTTTCACAGCCAACTTCACACTTCAGCCGCATAAAGTAAAAAATAAAAAAAAAAAAAGAACGAAATGACTTTCCGAATGACCCAATATTTTCCCTCTGTCGTATTCAGAAGAAGAGAAAGAAAGGGTGCAAGAGGAACATTACCGGTAACCGATGTGTCCGGGGCAATATCAGAGTACTAAGTTACGGTGAAGACCGGTGGACGGGTCACGCGACGCGACGCATCGCGTCCACTATATTCCTCGCCTATGCGTCGAACGCCAGTTGCATGAGTTCGTACAGCACGAGCTCGCATCCCTCGTGTTTGTTCAACACAGGCTCGTATAACATGGATTTATGCAACAAACTGTGTTTATGTAACGCGTGCTTATACAAAAGATGACTCGCATAGGGTTCGTGTAACACGGTCGAAAAATTGTCACGATGTCCGTGTAATATGGGAGAAATGTTTTATGTAATGCAGTGTAAATTTGTCTTATCGCGATGTTCTTGCAACGGTATCAGCCAAGTATAACTGGTATAATTGAAGTATTAAGCGATACCGATCGGTAGTGTTACCGTGAATAAGGTTACATTCATGTGTAACATAGTGAAAATTATTTGTATAATACGAAATTTGAATTATCGCGTAATTTAATCGAGGAAATTTATAGCGTTAATATTTTTTTATTATATTGTTAACCTTTTATGGTTTGAATTATATTTCAGTTTTATTACCAGCAGTCTTTAACGCTTTTAAATTTTTTATTTGAGATTTACTTCGACTAGAAAATAGGGTAATTGAACCCTAAAATTATAAGAAATTATAGAAATAATGAATTTATTTTTTCCAAACCTAATTCGAACCTCAAAGGGTTAACGAAAGTAAAAAAAAAAAAGAAAATCGCAATGTTGTACAGATCTCACCCGCAAAGGGTTAAAATTATAAAAATAATGGATTTGTTTTTCCCAAACCTAATTCGGACTGCAAAGGGTTAACGAAAGTAAAAAAAAATTGCAATGTTGTACAGACAGTTTCTATTATAATTTATGTTCACTTAATGTTATTTATCTTTATTTTCAAAAGTAATATAAATATACAAAATGTTACTTAACCTGCTTTACTTCATATATTAATAGTTTACAAATTCAATATTTTCAACTAATTATTAATTTACTTGAGTATCTATATTTGTGTATTACATTATAATATGTATAAGGCGTATACATTAATCAATTTAAATATAATAGTTTATTGCTTTTCTTGCAGCACCGAAAAATTTTATGATGTACAGTTTACGCAATGCGGTGTATCGTTTTCTTCCTGATACAAATGACTGCCCAGATGTAGTTCTCCGAATTCAAGGAATTCAAGAATTCAAAACATGTACGATCTATAGAATTTGATCCTGTAACTCAACACATTTATTGGATAGATGGACGAACATTATCTATTAGAAGAACGTTAGAAAATAAAACACACTCCAGTATAATGATTTCTGGAAATTCTGGACATCCAGTGGATCTTGCTTTAGATACATTAGGAAGACTGCTGTTTTGGTCATATGCCATGAATGATGCAATCAATATTACAAAACTTGATAATGGTTCTGCTTTAGGTGTTGTAGTCAAAGGTGATGGAGAGAAACCTAGAAATATTGCAATACAGTCAGAAAAAGGATTACTTTTGGACAGATAGAAGGAAAATTAGGGTAATGCGCAGTAGAATGGATGGAAAAGAGAGAGTTGTGATAGCAACTGATCTTGAACAACCAACAAGCATCGCAGTAGATGCAATTTCAAATGTTGTATATTGGGCACATGGACATCAGATTGAATGTGCTGATTTTGATGGAAGTAACAAAAGAATTTTAGTTTCTTCCATTGGACAGGAATCAGCTGTATATTTAGCTATCTTTTTTGATTTTATTTATTGGTTTGATAGAGGAACATCAAGTTTAGAACAGTATTAATAAATCTGGAAATGGAAGAAAAACAATTATGATTAAAGTATTTACAGATTTAATTACTGTTAATACTCCACAAGATGATGTAATGAAAACACACGTTTGTAGTCCTTTTCACGATCATGGAGGATGTTCACATTTTTGTATAGGGACCAGCTCATCTAGGTAAGAATAAAACTTGGAATGGAGAATAAATAATATAACAAATTTTATATTTAAAAAAGTACATTATAAAAATATTATTTTTTAGATGTCCTTGTCCAAAATCCTCGATTCTATCTGAAGATGAAAAAACTTGTAGAGCTGCCTGTGGAACTGATTATTTTACTTGTGCTGCAGCTAGTTCTGCAGTAACAAAAAATTGTACACCTGCGACATGGAAATGCGATGGTCAAACTGATTGTCCTGATGGAAGTGACGAATTAGGTTGTCCAGCCTGTAATCGCGATTAATTTAAATGTCAAAATGGTCATTGCGTTGGTAAACATATCGAATAATTATACTGTTACATGTATGAATTAAAAATAGTGAAATTATGAAACATTAAATTTTTTAGATATGCTCTGGGTATGTGTTGGAACAGCCCAATGTCACGATGGTCTAGATGTAGCTTATTGTTGTCGAACAGGTCAATTTCAATGTATTGGAAATGGTGTTTGTACTTCTGGCTGAGCCCTCTGTGATGGTTGGGAAGATTGTGCTGATGGAAGTGACGAGCTTACATCTGCGTGTACACCTGCAAATAACCCTCGACAAGGAAATAATTTGCTAGAATCTGGAAGAATCACTTACGTTATTATCGTACCTGTTGGATTAATTGCAGCCATTACTGTCATTGTTTTTAGATTTTATTATTGTAGAAGAAAGTTCATAAATAATGAAGAATTACCGAATATTTTACACAACTAAGCTGGAGATCCATTATCACCAAAACCAGCAAGATCAGCAAAACCG
>NIJG01007297.1:0-11683 GCA_002201625.1 Euglossa dilemma
TGCAGCTATTGCCGTGGCCATGCGACTTTCAAAAGAGTTTGTAACGACTCTCCACCTTCTTGATGATTCATGCAATTAAAGTGTCCGTCTACTATAGATTCGACTAATTTGTTTACTTTTAAGCGGAGCAAGACACTAGCAGGAGCGGGTTAGGTTCTCGGAGGGTAAGGTTTTCTGTATAAAGTTTGACCGTATACCAGGTTTGAATTTGTATTTATACGAAATGGTAACGTTCTTAAACGGATTGACGCTCATCCATAATATTAATGCCATGGATAGTGGTAAACATAAGCAATTCAATGCAGTGGATTTGCTTACAGGATATTTGGTTTGACTCTCAGAATCACAGGATAGGTAAAGCTATTGATATAGCGGTTGGTACCTCTCAGACGGTGGTAAAGTTCACTCACGGCTTGACACTCGATTATCTTCTCCTTAATGAAATTAAGGAGCCAGTAGCAAAAATTTTTAATAATTTCATTCTCTGCACACGAAGTTATACTCTAGACACGCCGGGTTAGTTTCTCCGATGGTGGGTCTATCCATAGAATGTTTGACTCTATTCAAATAGGTATCGTTTTAATACGGTTTGACGGTCTGTTTAAATCTTCAAACAGTCAATTAATGTGCCAATTGCCAATACCTTTCAGCGGATGTACACCTGGAATGACTGGCTTGACTCTCGGACTCCCGGGATAGGTGAAGCTGCTGATTTGTCCGTTCGACTCTCAAAGATGGTGGTTATGTTCCCGAAATGTTTCACACTCCATCTCATAATCCATTCATCAAATTAAGGTGCTCGTCACCAAAATGAATACCGATTTCGTTTTCTGAAGACGAAGTTATTCGCGGGGTAAGGCATTCCGTAAGAATTTTGACCCTCCACCTATAGATAGTACTATACAACGGCTTGGCGGCCTGCTTTAATATAAAATCCATGGATTGAGGTGTCTGTTGCCAATTCCGTACTGCGTACCTACTCCCGGAATATCTGGTTTGACTATCGGAATCAGAGGATAGATGTAGCTATTGACATAACCGTTCGACTATCAAAGAGGTCGGTAAGGTTCTCGCACGGTTCCACCATCGATCTTCTGGTTCATACATGAAGTTATGGCGCCCGTCAATGACATGAATACTAACTTCTTTCACCGAACAGGAAGCTATACTCTCGGTACAGCAGGTTAGTTCTTCGGAGGGTAGGGCATTGTACTTTAAACCTACACGAATAAGTAGTGCTTTTCAATGGATTGACGGCCTGCTTTAATATTCAAACCGTGAATTGAGGTGTCTGCTGACAATACTGTACAGCAGATTCAGCTCTGGGATACCTGGGTTGACTCTCAGAATTGCAGGATAGGTGAAGTTTGACTTAGATGTGCGACTTTCGCAGAATGCGGTACCGTTCCCGAACGGTTTGACTCTCGATTTTGATATTCATACATGAAAATGAGGTGTCCATCTGCCAAAATACCAACTGATTTGTTTTTGCTTGAACAGTAAGGGGGAAACACCTCACAGCGGATTGTTTTCTCGGAAGGCAAGGCATTCGGTATAAAGAATGGTTTTATACAAATAGATAAGTTTCTCCGATAGTTTGACTCTCTACCTTAGTTCTCATAGCATGAATTGAGGTGTCCACTGCCTATACTGTTAAGCGGATTTGCTCCTGGAATACCAGGTTTGACTCTCGGCATTACTGAATAAGCGAATCTAGTGAATTATCTGTGCGGCACCCAAAGATGGGGGTGACGTTCTGGAACAGTTTGCCCCCCGATCTACTAATTCATACATGAAATTGTGGTGGCCGCCACTAAAATGAATGCTAATTTCTTTCCCCGAACACGACGATATACTCTCGATACAGTGGGTTGGGTGCTCGGACGGTATAATGTTGACTGAACATAATGACTTTATAACAATTGGTATTATTCTCCGACGGATTGATACTCAACCTCAATATTCACGCAGAGAATTACGGTGTCCATTGCTAGTACAGTTCAGCGGAGTTACTCCCGCAATACCTGGCTTGTCTTTCCGAATCACAGGATATGTTAAGGTACTGACTTAGTCGTTCGTCTCTGACAGAAGGTGGTAACGTCCACGAGCGGTTTAATACTCGGTCTTATAATTAGTACATGGGTACATGTACATTAGTACATGGTACACGGGTTGACTGTCTGCTTTAATATTCATACCGTGAATTAAGTTGTCTGCAGCAAGTACGTTTCAGCGAATTTTCACCCGGATACCAAATTTGCCTCGGAACAATAGGAGAGGTGAAGCTAGTGACTTACTCTTTCGAATGGCAAAGAAGGTGGTAACTCTCTCCAACGGTTTGACACTCGATCATCTTGTTCATTATGAAGTTAAGGTACCCACCGCTAAATGCTTACTAATTTGATCCCCTGTTCATGAAGTTATACCCTCGATACGGTGGGTTAGCTTCTCCGAAAGTTGGACTATCGGTAACATGTTAGACGCCATACGAATAGGGATCGTTCTCGAACGGTTCGACGGTCTGCATTAATATTCAAACCTTGAATTAAGGGGTCTATTGCCAATAATCTTCAGCGGATTTATTCTTGGATTACCCGGTTGGAATCTCGGAATCACAGGGTACGTGGAGCTATTGACTTATCCGTTCGTCTCTCAAAGGGGGTGGTAACGTTCTCGATCGTATTGTCTCTCGATTTTGCTATTCGTACCTGAGAATAACGTGTCCGTTTGCTAACATGTCTACTAACTTGATCACGTGGAATCTATGAAACACAATCGCTGCTGCGGGATATGTTGTAGTACGGTAATGTATTCAGTAAAAAGAATGACTTTAAACGAATTGGTAATGTTTTCCGACGGCTTGACTCTCTTCTCCGATATTTATACCGTGAGTTATGGTGTCTAATGCAAAGCCGTTCAGCGGCATATCTCCCAGAGTAACTTGTGTGACCCTTGGAATCACAGGATACGTGAAGGTATTGACTTAGGTATACGACTCGCAAAAAAGGTGGTAACGATGTTGAATAGTTTTACTATCGATTTTCTTATTCATATCTGAATTTAAGGTGCGTGTCTCTAAAATGTAAACTAATTTGGTTTGCTGGACACGAAGTTATACTCTCGATACTGCGGGTTAGCTTCTGGGAATGTGTGGCCATCGGTCAAGAGGGTATCTTCATAGCAACATGTAACGTTAACCAGCGGTTTGACACTCTTCTTTAATACCCAAACCGTGAATTAATGTGACAAATGCCAATACCTTTCAGTGGATTTAATCCCGGGATAGCTGGTAGACTTTCATAATCACAGGGTAGGTGAAGTTATTGACCAAGCCGTACGACTGTCAAAAGAGTGGTATCGTTCTCTATCGGTTTTACCCTCGATCATCTAATTAATACACGAAATTAAGATGCACCAGACAAAATTGGATAAAAATTTGATTCAGAGAACACGAAGTTATACTCTGGATACGCTCGGATTTGTTATCCTGAGGTAAAGCCTTCCATTAATGGTTTGACACTATACCAATGGGTAACGATATGGAACGATTTGAGCCTCGATCTTATTGTTCATGCATGGAATTGCGGAGCTCGTCACTAAAATGGATTTTAATTTGTTTCGCCGAAGACACTCCCTACAGTATGTTAGATTCGCAGAAGGTATGGTATTCCGTTAAAGGATTGACTTTATATCAATTGGTATTGACACTCACGGTTTGACTCTTTATCTTAATAGTCATACTGTGAATTAAGGTGTCTACTGCCAGTACTGAACAGCGGCTTTACTGCCGGAATACCTGGCTTGACACTCGAAATAACAGGATAGTTGAATCTATTGACGTAGCAGTGCCTATCTCAACGAAGGTAGTTACGTCCTCGAACAGTTTGACACTCGATCTTCCAATTCGTACATGAAATTAAGGTGTCCGTCAATAAAATGTATACCAATTTGTTCGTTTGAACACCATGTCATACTCTCGGTACAGCACGACAGGCTTTCGGAGCGTAAGTTCTTCAGTAAAGCGTTTGACTCTATAGCAATTGTTATCATTTTCAAACGGATTGACGCTCCACCATAATGTACATACACTGAATTATGGTGTCACCGCCAATACTATTCAGCCGATTTACTCCCGGATTACCATATTTGACTCTCAGAGTCGCAGGACAAGTGAAGCTATTGACCTGGCCGTTCGACCCTCAAAGAGGGTGGTAACGTTGCGGAACTTGATTCTCTGAACATGAAGAAATACACATGATAGAGCGGGTTAGTTTCGGAGAAGGTAAAGTATTCGGGAAAAGAAGGACTTTATACCAACTGGTAAATGTACCCCGAGGGATTGATTCTCTTCCATAATATACATACCACGTATTGATGTGTCTATTGCCTGTAGTTTTCAGCGGACTTACTCCCGGAACACCTTACTTGTCTCTCGGATTCACATGATAGATGAAACTATTGACTTAGCCGTTCGGGTTTCACAGAAGGAAGTAACGTTCTCGAGCGGCTTGACCCTCGACCTTTTAATTCATGCATGAAATTAAGGTGCCCGGCTCTAAAATGTGTACTAATTTGTACCTATGAACTCGGTGTTATACTCCGATACAGCGGGTTAGTTACTCGTAATGCAAGGCATTCTGTAGGAAGTTTGACCCTACACTCACAGGTAACGTTCTGCAACGGCTTGACATTGTACTTTACTATTGATGCCGTGGATTAAGGTGTCTACTGGCAACACTGTGCAGCGGGTTTAGTCCCGCGATACCTGGATTGACTCTGAAAATCGAACGATAGGTGAAGCTATCGGCATAGCCGTTCGAATCTCAAACATGGCGGTAACGTTCTCCAACGGTTTGACACCCCATGTTCGAATTCATTCATGAAAATAAGGTGCCCGTGACTAAAATTTATACTTTTTTATTCCATTGAACACGATGGTAAACTCCCGATACAGCGTGTTAGATTCACCGCAGGTGATGCTTTCGGTGAAAGACTTGACTCGATACAAATTAGTAACGTTCTCAAATGGATTGGAGCTTTCGTTTAATATTCATACCGGGAATTAAGGTGACTGTTGCCGATGCTGTTCAGCGAATTTACTTCCCGAATACCTGGTAAGCTTCTCTGTATCACAGGATAGGTGAAGCTATTGACATAGCCGATCTTCTGACTCATAGATGACATCAAGGTGCCCGTCACTGAAATGAATACTAATTTCTTTTTATGAACATGAACTTATATTCTCGACAAGCCCCTGATTTTCGCGGAAAGTAAGGTCTTTCATAAAACGTTTGACATTAATCCAATTGAAACGCCACCGCCCACCGCCCCGCGTTTTGTCGCTCTACTTTAGTATTCAAACGGTGAAATAACGTGTCAATTGTAAATGCAGTTCAGCCGATTTACAAGCGCAATACCTAGTTTGACTCTCGGAATCTCGGGATGGGGTGAGACTATTCCCTCAGCCGTTCGATTCTTCAATAATGTGGTAGCGTTCTCGAACGGTTTGACACTCAACCTTCCAATGCCTCCCATGAAATTAAGGAGCCCGTCACTAAAATCTATAGTAATATATTCCACTGAACACGATATAATCTTGGTGCAGTAGGTTAGATTCACCGCAGGAAAGGCTTCCGGTAAAGGGTTTTCCTCGATACAAATTGGTAGCGTTCTGAAATGGTTTGGCCCCCTACTGTAATATTCAAGCAGTGAAATACGGTATCAAACGCCAATACAGTTCAGCGCATTTTCCCCCGGAATACGTGTCTTGACTCACGGCATTCACAGGGTAGGTGAAACGAATGACTTATCCTTTCCACAGTTAAAGAAGGCGCCAACGTTCTCCGACGGTTTGATCCTCGACCTTCTAAATCATGCATGAAATTAAGGAGCGGGATAATAGGATGTCAACTAATTCGTCCCACTGAACACTATGTTATACTCTCGATACAGCATTTCTTCGGAGGGTATGGTCCTGAGTGAAGCATTTGACTCTATACCCGTATGTATTGTTCTGCAACGGTTTGACTCTGTCCAATAAAATTCGAACAGTAATCTGAGGCCGCAATCACGGGATATGTGAAGCTCTTGACTTAGCCGTGCGACACTCATAGAAAGTGGTAATGTTCTCGAGACGTTTGACGATCGATCTTCTTCTTCATACATGAAATTAAGGTGTCCGTCACTAAAACGTATAATAATATGCTTCTCTAACCACGAAGTCATGCTCTCTTTATTGCGGGTTATGTTCTCGGAATGTAGGACCTTCGGTAAATGTTTTGACTGTATACGATTAGGTAATGTTCTATAACGGCTTGACGGTATGACTTAATATTCATACCTTGAACTATGGAGCATATTTCCAATATTGCACGGGACAATTAGTCCCGGAGTACTTCGTTTGACCCACCGAATCATGAGATAGGTGATTCTATTGCTTCGTCTCTCACAGAAAGTGGTAACGTTCTCGAACAGGTTGAACATCGGTCTTCTAATTCATACACGAAGTTAAGGTGTTCGTCATTGAAATGAACACTCATTTCCTTCCGTGACCACGAAGTTATGCACTCGACGAAGCCGGTGAGTTTCGCGGAAGGTCAGGCCTTCGATAATACGATTGACTTAATACCAATTGGTATTTGACGCTCTACTTTAATATTCAATCCATGAATTAAAGTGTCTTTTGCCAATAATGTTTAGACAGTTTGCACCAGGGATACCTAGTATGACTCTCGGATACTCAGGATAGGTGAAGATATTCATTTAGCCGTTCCTGTATTACAGAAGGTGGCAACGTTCTCGATCGGTTTGACGCTCGATCGTCAAATTCACACATGAAATTAACGGTGCCGTTACTAAAATATATACGAATTTGCGTACTTGAACTCGAAGTTATATTCTAGATACAGTGGAATAGGTTCTCGCTAGGTTAGGACTTCTGTAAACAGTTTGAGTTTATAGCAATAGGTAGCGTTCTACAATAGATTAACTCTGCTCATTAATATTTATATTGTGGAATACCGTGTTTAATTCCAATACTGTACTGCGGGATAAGTCGCGGAATACCTGGTCTGTATCTAGGAATCGCAGGATAGGTGAAGCTATTGGCGAATCTGTTCGACTCTCAAAGATGGTGGCAACGTCGTAAAACAGCCTGACGCTCCGTCTTCTAAGACATACATGAAATTAAGGTGCACGTCAATAAAATCTATGCTAATTTGTTTTTCTGGACGCGAAGTTATACTCTCGATGCAGCGTTTTTGTATGTCGGAAGGTAAGTCCTTCGGTAAAATGTTTGACACCATACCAATAAGTAGTTTTCTACAACTTTGTACGTTAGTATTTATATCGTCAACTAGCATGTCTACATCCAATAATATACTGCGGATTTAATCCCCGAAAACCTGGTTTTACTATTGGTATCACAGGATAGGTGAAGCTATTAGATTGGCTGTGCGACTCTCAAGAAAGGTGGTAACGTTTTTCAACGGTTTGTCTCACGATTTTGCTCCTTAAGCATGAAAATAAGGTTTCTCACTGTCAAAATGCCTACTGATTTGTTTTTGCGCGAACAGTAAGCAAGACACTCCCTACAGCTGGTTAGGCTTCTCGGCAGGTAAGGGTCTGGTTAAAAAGAATTACTACATAGGAATAGGTAAGGTTCTACAATGATTTGTCGCGCAGCTTTAATATTCAATCCGCGAATTTATGTGCCTATTGCCAATCCTTTCTAGCGGATTTACTGCAGGAATTCCTGGTTTTACACTCGGAATCACAGGTTACGTGCAGATATTCACTTAGCTCTGCTAATGTCAAGGAAGCAGATTACGTTCTCAAACGGTTTGACACTTAATCTACTTATTCATAATGAAGTTAAGGACCCCGTCACTAAAATGTTAACTAATTTGATCCACTGAACACGAAGTTACTCTCTCGATGTTGCAGTTGAGGTTCACGGAAGGTACGGCCTTCGGTAAACCGTTTAACTTTATAACAATTGGTAACGTTCGCCATCGGTTTGCCGCACTGTTTTAGTACTCATACCGTGAATTAAGCTGTGTATAGCCAATATTGATCAGTGTATTTACTCCAGGTATACCTCGTGTGGCTCTCGGAATCGCAGGATACGTAAAATTATTGACATAGCGGTGCGACTCTGGAAGATGATGGTATCGTTCTGGACCAGTTTGCACCTCGATCCTCAAATTCATGAATGAAATTAAGATGTCCGCCACAAAAACGTATACTAATTTACATCTCTGAACACGAAGTTATACTCCTTGTATAGCGGATTAGGTGCGCGGAGACTACAGTCTCCTGTAAAAACTTTTGCTCTTTACCATTTGGAAACGTTCTCAAACAATGTGACGCCCTACTTTAATATTGAATCCGTGAAATAAGGCCTCCATTTGGCAATAGTATACAGCTGATTTACTCCCAGAATGCCTGGTTGGACTCTCAGATTCACAGGATCGGTGAAGCTGTCGACGTAGCCTCACGATTCTCAAAGAAGCTAGCAACGTGCCCGAGCGGTAGGACCCTCGATCATCTGACCAATACAAGAAGATAGGGGGCGCGTCATTGCGATGTATACTAATTACGTTTTCTGGACGCAGTGTTATGTTCCAGATAAAGTGGATTTCGAACGGTAAGGCATTCTGTATGAAGTTTGACCCTTCACTAATAGGTAACGCTTTACTACGGCTTGAAGGACAGCTTTAATATTCAAACTGTGGATTGAGGTATACAATGCCAATACTGAACACCGCATTTACTGCCGGAATATCTGGTTTAACTTTCGGAATCACACGATATGTGATGCTGTTGACTTAGCCGTTCTAGTCTCAAACAAGGTGGCAATTTTCCCTATCTGTTTGTCCCTCGATCATCTAATTCATACATGAAACTACGGAGCCCGTCACAGAAATGATCGCTAATTTCATTCCCTGAACGCGAAGTAATACAATCGAAACTGCGGGATAGATTCTCTAAATGTAAGGCCATCGGAAGACTGCTTGACTTTATCCCAATTAGCAATGCCCCCAGCGTGTTGACGCTCTAATTTACTATTCAAGCCGTGAATTAGGGTGTCTCTTGGCAATACACTTCAGCGCATTTAGCCTCGGATTTCCTGGTTTGACTTTCGGAATCACAGGATACGTGACACTACTGACTTATCCGGTCGACTCTGAAACAAGGGGGTAACGTTCTAGATCGGTTTGACCCTCGGTCTTCTAATCTATAGATGAAATTAACGAGCCCGTCACTGAAATGATTACTAATTTGATTCTCTGAACACGAAGTTATGCCCAAGATTCAGCGGGATATATTTTCGGAAAGAGAAGCCTCTGTTATAGGGTATGACGGTATACCAATTGGTAACATTTTCAAACGGTTTGACGCTCTACTTTAATATTCATAACGTGAATTGAGATGTATAGTTCCATTATTGAGCACCGGACTCACTCGTGGAATACTTGATTTGACTATCGGAATCACAGGATGGTTGAAGCTGTTGACCTAGCAGTTCGATTTCATAATGAGGGTGGTAACGATGTCCAACAGATGGACCGTCGATATTTTAATTCATACATTAATTTTAGGGTGTCGACACTAACATGTGTACTAATGCGCTTCCCTGAACAGGAAATTGTACTCTCGATACAGCGGGTTTGGTTCTGGGAGGGTTAGGGGTACGCTAGAACGTTTGATTTTAAGCCAATAGGAAACGTTCTCAAACGGTTTCACGCTATACTTAAATATTAAAACCTACAATTAAGGTGTCCATTGCCAGTAGCGTACAGCAGATTGACATCGGGAATATCTGATTTGACTCTCAGTATCCCCAGGTCGATGAAGATATTCAATTAGCTGTGCGACCCACAAGTATGCTGGTAATGCTCTCAAACGGATTGACATTCGATCTTCTAATTTATATTTGAATTTAACGTGCGCGTGTGATAAATGTATACTGATTTGCTTCGCTGAACACGAATATATAATCTCGATACAGCGGGTTAGCTTATCGAAGGTATGGCCTTCTGTGAATAGTTTTACTGTATCCCAATAAGTATCGTGCTACAACGGTTTGACTGTATAGTTTAATATTCATACCGTGAAATTGCGTGTCTGATGCCAATAATGTACGGAAGGTTTAGACGCGGACTATCTGATTTGACTNTACTATTCAAGCCGTGAATTAGGGTGTCTCTTGGCAATACACTTCAGCGCATTTAGCCTCGGATTTCCTGGTTTGACTTTCGGAATCACAGGATACGTGACACTACTGACTTATCCGGTCGACTCTGAAACAAGGGGGTAACGTTCTAGATCGGTTTGACCCTCGGTCTTCTAATCTATAGATGAAATTAACGAGCCCGTCACTGAAATGATTACTAATTTGATTCTCTGAACACGAAGTTATGCCCAAGATTCAGCGGGATATATTTTCGGAAAGAGAAGCCTCTGTTATAGGGTATGACGGTATACCAATTGGTAACATTTTCAAACGGTTTGACGCTCTACTTTAATATTCATAACGTGAATTGAGATGTATAGTTCCATTATTGAGCACCGGACTCACTCGTGGAATACTTGATTTGACTATCGGAATCACAGGATGGTTGAAGCTGTTGACCTAGCAGTTCGATTTCATAATGAGGGTGGTAACGATGTCCAACAGATGGACCGTCGATATTTTAATTCATACATTAATTTTAGGGTGTCGACACTAACATGTGTACTAATGCGCTTCCCTGAACAGGAAATTGTACTCTCGATACAGCGGGTTTGGTTCTGGGAGGGTTAGGGGTACGCTAGAACGTTTGATTTTAAGCCAATAGGAAACGTTCTCAAACGGTTTCACGCTATACTTAAATATTAAAACCTACAATTAAGGTGTCCATTGCCAGTAGCGTACAGCAGATTGACATCGGGAATATCTGATTTGACTCTCAGTATCCCCAGGTCGATGAAGATATTCAATTAGCTGTGCGACCCACAAGTATGCTGGTAATGCTCTCAAACGGATTGACATTCGATCTTCTAATTTATATTTGAATTTAACGTGCGCGTGTGATAAATGTATACTGATTTGCTTCGCTGAACACGAATATATAATCTCGATACAGCGGGTTAGCTTATCGAAGGTATGGCCTTCTGTGAATAGTTTTACTGTATCCCAATAAGTATCGTGCTACAACGGTTTGACTGTATAGTTTAATATTCATACCGTGAAATTGCGTGTCTGATGCCAATAATGTACGGAAGGTTTAGACGCGGACTATCTGATTTGACTTACTGAATCGCAGGATAGTTAAAGCTGTTAACTTAGCCGTTTGACACCTAAAGAATGTGTAACCTTTCTTGAGCGGTTTGACCCTCGATATTGTAACACATACATGAAGTTAGGGTGCCCATCATTGAAATGAATACTAATTGCGTTCTCTGAACACTATCTTGTACTTTCGGTGAATGCGCTGAGGTTCGCGGAAGGTATGGCCTTTTGTAAAACGTTTGACTTTACTCCAACTTCCAATGCAATAAAATGGTTTGACGCTTTACTTTTACATTCTAACCGTGAATTGCGGTGTTAATTGGCAATAATTTCCAGAGGATTCACTCCCGGGATACATGGCTTGACATTTGGGCTCTTGGAATGGGTCAAGCTATTGACTTAGCCGAT
>NIJG01007400.1:0-11177 GCA_002201625.1 Euglossa dilemma
CTTAATTGGCGGATTGAATATTAAAGAAGAGAGTCAAACCAATTGAGAACGTTACCAATTGATATGAAGACATTCTTTTTACCGAATACCTTACCTTTCGAGAACCTAACCCGCCGTATCAAGAGTATATCGTCATGTTCAGTAAAACACATTAATATACGTCTCAGTGACGGGCACCTTAATTTCACGCATGAAATGCAATATCGAGTGTCAAACAGTTGGGGAATGTGGCCACCCTCTTTGGGATTCGAGCGGCTAGGTCAGTAGCTTCACCTATCCTGTGACTTCGAGTGCCAAATCCGGAATTCCAGCAGAAAATCCGCTGAACAGTATTGTCAATAGTTACCGTAACTCACGGTATGAATATTGATGTTGAGAATCAATCCATGATGAACATTACGAATTGGTATAAAAAAATTCCTTTTACCGAACACCTGACCTTCCTAGAACCAAACTCGCTGCAGCGAGTGTCTTTCCTACTGCTCACCGAAACAAACTAATAGAGACTTTAGCAGACGGACACATCTTTCATGTAGGAATAGGAAAATCGAGGTTCAATCCTTCCGAAGACGGTACCACACACTTCGAGAGTCGAACATCTTAATCAATAGCTACACCTATCCTTTGTTTTCGAAATCAGACCCGGTATTCCTGGAGTCATCCCGCTGTACTGTAATGGAAGTGGACTCGATAATTCGCGGTATGAATACTGAAGCAGAGAGTCAAACCGTCGAAGAATAATCCCATTTGGTATTGTGTCAAACTTCTAATAGATGGCCTTACCTTCTGTGAACCTAACCCGCTGAATCAAGAGTATAACCATGTGCTGNCTGAACAGTATTGTCAATAGTTACCGTAACTCACGGTATGAATATTGATGTTGAGAATCAATCCATGATGAACATTACGAATTGGTATAAAAAAATTCCTTTTACCGAACACCTGACCTTCCTAGAACCAAACTCGCTGCAGCGAGTGTCTTTCCTACTGCTCACCGAAACAAACTAATAGAGACTTTAGCAGACGGACACATCTTTCATGTAGGAATAGGAAAATCGAGGTTCAATCCTTCCGAAGACGGTACCACACACTTCGAGAGTCGAACATCTTAATCAATAGCTACACCTATCCTTTGTTTTCGAAATCAGACCCGGTATTCCTGGAGTCATCCCGCTGTACTGTAATGGAAGTGGACTCGATAATTCGCGGTATGAATACTGAAGCAGAGAGTCAAACCGTCGAAGAATAATCCCATTTGGTATTGTGTCAAACTTCTAATAGATGGCCTTACCTTCTGTGAACCTAACCCGCTGAATCAAGAGTATAACCATGTGCTGCAAGAAACAAATTAGTATACATTTTAGTGACGCGCACCTCAATTTCATGTATGTATTAGAAGATCAAGTATCAAACCGTTCTCGAACGTAGCCGCCAACTTTGAGAGTCGAAAGTATAAGTCAATAGTTTCACCTATCCTGCATTCCGTGGGACGCACTAGGTACTCCGGGAGGAAACACGCTCTACAGTATTGGCATCAGAAATCCCAAAGCACGATATGAACACTAAAGTACAGAGTCAAACCACTGAGAACGTTATCTAGTCCTGCAGAGTTAACTTCATACAGAATGCTATGCCTTCCGAGAAGATAACCCGTACAATCGAGGGCATAACTTTGTGTTCAGAGGAGCAAACTAGTATACATTTTAGTGACAGGTGTCATAATCTCACTTCTGAGTTAGCAGACCAAGAGTCAAAGCGTTCGAAGACGTTATCACCTTTTTTGAAACTCGCACATCTAAGTCAACAGCTACATATATCCTCTTATTTAGAGAGTGAAAGCAAGTATTCCGGGACTCAATGCGCTCTATTGGTATTGGCAATGGACAACTTTACTCGCGGTTCAAATACTGAGTATATCGTCAAACCGTTTGAGAACGTTAGCAAACGGTATAAAGTCAATAGTTTTCGGCGAAGACCATACCCACAGAGAAGCTAACATACTGTATGGCGAGCACAACTTCTTGCTGAGAGAAACAAATTAGTATGCATCTTATGATCGGGCACTTTTATTTTAAGTATGATTTAGAAGCTGCATGTCCAAACAATTCTAGATCATTACCACCTTCTTCGAGAGTCGGACGGCTAAGTCAATACATACACCTATCCTCCGATTCCGAGGGTACCCCGGGAGTCAATCCACTGTACACTGTTACCAATGGACACGTTAATTGACGGTACGAATATTGATGCGGAGAGAAAAACCCCTCGAGGAAGGTATCATTTGCTATGGAGTCGAAGCGTTTACCGAGGACCATCCCTTTCGAGAACATAACGCGCTGTAGCGAGTGCCTAGTTTAGTGACCACAGGAACAAATTAGTAGACATTTCAGCAGATGGATACCTTAGCTTCACGTATGATTAGCAAAATCGAGTGCCCATCCGTTCGATAATGTTTCCACGTTCTTTGAGAGGTGTAAGGTCTAGGATAATAGCTTCAACTACCCTGTGATTCCTAAAGTCAAACCAGGCACTCCGGAATTAAATACCCTGTACAATACTGACATTGGACTCTCTATTTTGCCGTAAAACTATTAAAGTTCAGAGTCAATCCATTGTAGAACCTCACCTGTTGGTATAAAGTCATTCTTCTTACCGAATACCTTACCGTTAGAGAAATTAACTCCCCGCATCGAGAGTGCAACTTCGTGTTCACAGAAGCAAATTAGAATATATTCTAGTGTAGGGAACGTAAATTTCATTTACGAATCAGAAGATCGAGCAATAATACGTCCGAGATCGTTACCTCCTTCATGTAGAGCCGCATATCTATGTAAGTAGCTTCACCTATGATGTGATTCCGAGAGTCGAACCATGAACTCCAGTTGTAAATCTACTGAACGGAAATGGAAATATACACCATAATACACGCTATGGATATTAGGATATAGAGTAAAACCGACGGTGAACAATACAGGCTGCTAGAAAAATATTCTTTATACGGAATACCTTTCCTTCGGAGTAGCTATCCGTTTGTAACAAGTGTCTTGCCTAGTTTTGATGTAAACAAATTAGTAGATGTTCCGGCAGATGGACACCTTAATTCCATGTATCAATTTGAAGACCGAAAGTCAAACCGTTCGAGAACGATACCACTTTCTTTGAGAGTCGAACGGCCATGACAGTAGCTTCATCTATCCTGTGATTCCGAGAGTCAAACCAGGTATTCCGGGTGTAAATTCGCTGTCCAGTAATGGCATCACACCCTATTTCATGGTATAAATATTGAAGTCCAGAGTCTAACCTATGCAGATCGTTACGTATTGATATAGAGTCAATCCTTATGTTGACGGCCTTACCTTCCGAGAAGCAAACCCGATGTATCGAGATTATTTATTCGAGTGCAGAGGAGCAAATTAGTATCCGCTTTAGTTACGAGCTCATTAATTTCATGTATGAATCAGCAGATCGGGTGTCAAACCGTTCGGGAATGTCACCACATTATCTGAGTGTCGAACGGATAACTCAATACCTTCACCTATCCTGTGATTACGAGAGTCACGCCAGGAGTCCCTGGAGAAAATGCGATAAACGGTATTGGCAATAGATACCTTAACTCACGGAATGAATATTAGAGCACAGAGTCAAAACGTTGCTGTACATTACCATTTATAACAGAGACAAATTTCTACCGGATGCACTAGCATGCTAGGACATCATAGCCCGCAGTAGTAGGCTTATTGTTAACGGAAATGAATTAAGAGCCACATTAGCAGGCGCACACTTTAATTTCATTGATGCATAGGAATATCGACGGTCAAACAGTTGGAAAACGTGATCACCCGTCTTGAGAGTCGAACTGCCAGACCAATAGCTACACCTAGTCTGTGATTCATAGGGTCAGCCCAAGCATTCCTGGAGTCAATACAAAGTGAAAAAATACAATGCATATGCTAATTCACGGTATAAATAGTAAAGTGCCTAGTTAAACCGTTGTAGGATGTTACCAATTGGTATAGAATCAACCCATTTACCGAGGCCTTACCATCCGAGAAGCTAACACACTGTATCGAGGGTATTACTTCGTCTTCAAAGGAACAAATTAAACACTTTAGCTACGTTTAGCTTTTCCTTTACAGTATTGGCATCGTACACCCTATTCCATGGCATAAATATAATAGTCCAGAGTTAAACCGTTGTAGGCCGTTACGAATTAGCATGGTGGCAATCTTTTTACCGAAGGCCTTACTTTCCGAGAAGATAACACGCCGTATGGTGAATAAAACTTCGTTTGGAAAGAAGCCAAGTAGTATCCATTTGAGCGACGGGCTCCTCAGTTTCATGTATGAATTAGGGGATCGAGTGTCAAATGAATCGGGAACGTGACCAGCTTCACTGAGAGTCGAACGGCTAAATCAATACCTTCACCTATCCTGTGATTCTGATCGTGAAATCAGCGTTTCAGGAGTAAACCCGGTCAAAAGTATTGGCAGTGGACACCTTATTTCTCGGTATGGATATTAGAGTAGAGATTCAGGCCGATGGACAACGTCACAACTTGAGATATTGTCAAAATTTAAGGCGAAAACATTGCCTTCTGAGAATGTAACCCGCTGTAGCGAGAGACGAACATAATGTTTACCTAAACAAGTAAGTGGGCAGTGTAGCGGATAGGACAACTTAATTTTATGATTGAATAAGCAGATCGATTGTCACACCCTTCGAGAACGTTACCACCTTCTTTGAGAGTCGAAAGGCTAAGCCAATAGCTTCACATATTCTGTGATGCGGAATCTCAAACCAGGTATTCCGGGAGTCGATGCCCAGACAGTATTGAACTAGACAGTCTACTTCACGGTATAAATTTTAAAGCAGAGGGTCAAACCGTTGCTGATCGTTAGCTTTTGCTATTGAGTCAAACTATTTACCGAAGGCCTTTCCTTCCTACAACATATCGCGCTGTACCGAGAGTATAACTTCGAGATCAGAGAATCAATTACGTGCATTAATAAGAAGATCGTGCGACAAACCGCTCGTGAACGTTATCCCATTTTTTGACAATCGCACAGCTAAGTCAATAGCTTCACCTATTCCAATATTCCAAGAGTTAAACCATGTATTCCGGGAGTAACACCGCTGAACAATATTGGAAATGGACACCTTAATTCAAGGTTTGATTACCAACGTAATACGTCAAACCGTTGCAGAACGTTACCTCTTCGTATAAAGTCATTCTTTTTACCGAATACCTTACCTTCCGAAAACATACCGTGCTGTTGCGAGTGTGTAGCATAATGTTCGCGGAAACAAACTAGTAGACATGATGAGCACACTGGCACCACATTTTCATGTGCAAATAGCAAAATGGAGAGTAAAACCGTTAGAAAACGATGCTACCATGTTTTGGCGTCGAACGGCTGAGGCAATAGCTTCATCTGTCCTGTGATTCCAAGAGTGAAACCATGTATTCCGGGAGTAAGTACGCTGAACAGTATTGGCAATAGGCACCATCATTCAATGTCTGAATATTATGGAGGAACCACAAACCGTTGTAGAATGTTACCTATTAGTATGGAGTCAAGCATTCCGCTGACAGCCCTACCTTCGGAGAAGCTAACCCGCCGTACCGAGAGAATAAAATCGTCATAAGAGAAAGAAGATAGTAATCATTTCAGTGACGGGCAACTTCATTTACTGTAAAAATTAGACAATCGATGGTCAATCCGCACGAGAGCATCTGTGGGAGACGAACAGCTAGGTCAATAACTTCGCCTATCCTGCGATTCGGAGAGAGTAAACAGATATTCCAGGAGTAAATCCACTGTAAAGTATTGGCATCATAGACCCTATTTCGCGGTATAAATATTGAACTCCAGAGTCAATCCGTTGTAGAGAGTTACGAATTGGTATTGTGTCAAACTTTTCACAGAAGTCCGTACCGACCATGAAGCTCACCCGCCACATAGTGAGTTTAACTTCCTGTTCAGGGAACACAATTAGTATGCATTTTAGTGACAGGCAGCTTCAGTTCACGTATGAATGAGAAGGTCGCGTGTCAAACGATTCGAGAACCTGACCACCCTCTTTGAGATTCGAAAAGCTAAGTTATTAGCTTCACCCATCCTGTGTATCCGAGAGTCACACTAGGTAAACCCGTAGTATACCCGCTGAGCAGTATTGGCAATGCACATCATGATACACGGTTTGAATATTCAGGTACACAGTCCAGCCCTTGTAAAACGTTACCATTTGGTATGAACTCATAAGTTTCCCCATGACCTTACCATCGAAGAATATAGCCCACTGCATGTTGATTATAACTTTGTGGTCAGAGATACAAAGTAGTATATATTTTAAGGGCGGGCATCGTAATTTAATGTATGAATTAGAAGATCAGGGATCAACGCGTTTGAGAACATCCCCCCTTTCTTTGGGAGTCGAACGGCTGATTCCAATGCTTCACCTGTCCTAAGATTCCGAAATGTAAATCAGGTACCCAAGAATATACCATGAATTAATATGTCTAGAGCCAATACCTTACTGTGGACTTACTCCCGGAATAGCTGTGTTTGACTCTCGGAATCACAGGAGAGGTACAGCTTGTGCCTTAGTTGTGCGTCTCTCAGAGAAGGTGGTATCGTTATAGATCGATTTGACACCGTATCTTCTAATTCATACATGAAATTATGATGCCCATCGCTAAAATCTATGCTAATATCTTTCTCTGAGTACGAAGTCAATCTTTCGATGCAGTTGGTTAGACTTCTCGGAATGTAAGTCTGTCGGAAAGTTTGTCATTATACAAACTGTTTACGTTATACATGGTTTGACTTTGTACTTTAACATTTATACCGTAAATTATAGTGCCACCTGCCAATACTATACAGCGGATTTACTCTCGTTATACCTGGTTCGGCTCTCAGCATTACAGGATAGGTCATGTAATTGACATAGCCGCCAGACTATCAAAGAAGGTGGCATCGCTCTCGAACGGTTTGAACTTCGATGCTGAATTCATACACCAAATTATGCTGCCCGTCACTCAAATGTATACTAATTGTGTTTCCGTTGCAACGAAGTTATACTATCGAGACGTTTGATTCCCACAGAAGGTGGTATCGATACCTAACGGTTTGACACTCGATTTTGAAGTTTTTGCATGAAAATGTGGTGCCCGCCAGCCAACATGTCTGAGAGTTTCTTAACGTGAATATTAAACAAGGCCCTCGCTACAGCAGGTTATGTTCTCTGATGGTAAGGTGTTCGGTAAAAAGAATGGCATTATATTAATAGGTATTGTTCTGCATCGGTTTGACGCGATATATTAATATTCAAACCGTGAATTATGGAGTCTGTTACCAATACTGGTGAGCGTATTTGCTCCCGGAGTACCTCGTTTGAGTATCCGAATCACTGGATAGGTGAAGCTATTGACTTAGCCGCTCGTCTCTCACAGAAGGTAGCAAAGTTCTCGAGCGGATAGACCCTCGACCTTCTGTCTCATACATGAAGTTAAGGTGCCTGCCACTGAAATTAATAATAACTTACTTCTCTGAACACGATGTTGCACTTTCGATGTATCAGGTGAGGTTCGCGGAAGTTAACGCCATCGGTAAAATGTTTGACTTTACACCAGTTTGTAACGCTCTCAAACGGTTTGACACTCTACTTTAATATTGAAACCATGAATTATGCTGTCCAAGGCCAATACTGTTGAGCTGAGTAACTCCCGGAATGCCTGGTTTGACATTCTGAATCGCTGGATGTGAGAAGCTATTGTCTCAATCGTATGTCTCTCAAAGATGCAGGTAACATTCCCGAACCGTTCGACACACGATCTTCTAATTCATGCATGAAGCTAAGGTGACCGACAATTATATGTGTAATAATTTGTTTCCCCGGCACGAAATGATACTCTCGATATAGCGGGTTAAGCTATTAGAGGGAAAGGTCTGCAATAAAACGTTTGACTTTATACCAATTGGTAATTTCATCCGACGTATTGACCTTCAACTTCAATGTTCAAACCGTGAATTAAGGTGTCAATTACAAGTACTCTTGAGCGGATATACTTCCAGATTACCTGCCCTGTCTCACAGAATTACAGTATAAGTGGAGCTATTGACTTATACGTTCGACACTCAAAGAGGCTGGGAATGTTATCAAACGGTTTGGCAATCGATCTTCTAATTCATATATGAAATAACGGTGCTCGAAACTGAAATGTATACTAATTTGATAATCTCAATACCACGCTATACTGTCGGTACAGCGCGTTATGCTTTTGGAGGGTAAGGTATTCAGTAAAGCGTTCGACTTTATACCAATTTGGGGCGTTCTCATACGGATGGACGCACTACTTTAATATTCAAAGCCAGACTAAAGGTGTCTAATGTCAACACTGCACAGGCATTTACTGCCGGAACAACTGGCTTGCCTCTCGGTTTCATAGGACGTGTGCAGCTTCTGACTTATCCGTCGGATTCCCACGGAAGATGGTAACGTTATCGAACGGTTTGACAATCGATCTTTTAATTCATACATGAAATTAAGGTGCCCGTCACTAAAATGTACAGTTACCTGCTTCTCTGAACAAGAAGTTATACTCTCGATATAGCGGCTTACATTCCCGGAAAATAAGGCCTGCTTTAAAAAGTCGAACTATGGAGCAAGCGCTATCGATCTACAACGCGTTGACTCCGATTTTCATTATTCATTCCGTAAAATTTCGTTTATAGTGCCAATACTGTTCAGCAGATTTACTGCAGGAATACCTTGTTTGTCTCGCTGAATCATTGTATAGGTGAAATTATTGACATACTCCTTCGTCTGTTACAGAAGGTGGTAACGTTCTCGAACGCTTTGACACTCGATATTTCAATTCATCCACAAATTTACGGTGTTGTCGCTAAATTGTATACCAATGTGTTTGTCTAAACACGAAGCTATACTCTCGATACGGCGATTTAGCTTCTCGGTCGGTAAGGACTTCGGTAAAGGGGTTGACTTTATACCAATTGGTGTCGTTCTCAAACCGTTTCGCGATCTACTTTGATATTGAAACCTTGATTTATAGTGTCCGCGGCGAATAGCGTACAGCGGATTGACTGCTGGAATATCTGGTTTCACTATCGGAATAACACGAGAAGTGAAGCTATTGATGCAACAATCGTCTCTCGAAGAATGTGGGATCGTTCTAGAAATGTTTTAATGACAATTTTTCCATTCATACAGGAAAATAAGTAGTTCGTCTGCTAAAATGTCTACTAATTGGTTTCCGTGAGTACTAGACATGACACTCGCTATAGCGGGTTAGATTCCACGAAGGTAATGTTTTCGGTAAAATGGATGACACTATAGCAACTGGTAATGTTGTCGGACGGATTGATCGTCTTCTGTGATATTCATACTGCGAATGAAGGTGTCTATTGGCAATTCTGTTCAGTGGACTTGCTCATGGAATACGAAGCGATACTCTCGGAATCACAGGATGGGTGAAGCTTTAGACTTAGCCGTTCGTCTCGCAAAGAGGGCGAAACGTTCTCGAGTGGTTTGACACTCGGTCCTCTTTTTCATACATGGAATTAAGTTGCGCGGCACTAAAATGAGGGCTAATTTGTTTCTCTGAACTCGAAGTTATACCCGCGAAACAGCGGGCAATGTTCTCGGAAGATAAGGCATCCGGTGAGGAGTTTGACGTTATCCCCATTGGTAAGGGTCTCGAGCGGTTTAACTCCGTATTTAATTATTCATACCGTGTATTAATGTGTCTATTGCCCCCACTGTTCTTGGGATTTACTACCCGAATACCTGGTTTGACTCTCGGAATCGTCGGATATGAGAAGCGATTGACATAGCTGTGCGACTTTCAAAACAGGTGGTAACGTGCTCGAACGGTTGATCTCCAGATATTCTTATTCATATATGTATTTCAGGTGCCAGTCACAATAAGGTATCCCAGTTCACTTCTCTGCATACAAAGTTATACTCTCGATACAGCGGTTTAGGTTCTCTTACAGTAATTGCTTCGGTAAGAAGATCGCCTCTATACCAATGGATATCTCTGTACAACGGTATCTCTCTGCACTTTAATATTTATACCGTGGAGTAGGGTGTCTATTGTCAATACCCTACAGGGTCTTTACTCCGGGAGTACCTTGTGTGACTCTTAGAACCGCAGGACAGGTGAAGCTATTGACTTAGCCGTTCGAATCACATGGAAGGTGGTAACGGTCTCGAACGATTTGCCACTCGATCTTCGATTTCATACACGAAATTAAGATGCCCGTCAATAAAATTTACACTAATTTGTTTCTCTGTACATGAAGTTATACTCTCCATGCAACTAGATTGGTCCCCGGAAGGTATTGCCTTCGATAAAAACTTTGACACTATACAAATAGGTAAGGTTATAAAAGCATTGACCCTGTACTTTAATAATTATACCGTGAAAGAGTGTGTCTAATGCCCACACTGATCAGTTGATTTCTCCCGGAATACCTGGTTAGGCTCACGGTATCACAGGACGGGTGAAGCTATTGACTCAAGCTTTGTATTCTCAATGAAGGTGGTAACGTTCTTGAAAGGTTTGACTTTCGGTTTCACTATTGGCGTATAGAAATACGGTGTCCGTCTGGTAATATGTCCACTAATTAGTTTACGTTAACATCGAGCAAGACACTCTCCACTGCGCGTTAATTTTCTTGGCAGGGAAGGTATTCGGTAAATAGAGTGTCTTTATACGGAATCACAGGACAGGTGAAGCTATTAACTTCGCCGTTCGATCCTCGATGAAGGCGGTAACGTTCTCGGATGCTTTGATCCACGATCTTTATGGTTGACACATAAAATTAAGGTGCCCGTGACTAAAATGCCTACTAATTCACTTTACCGAACACGAAGTTATACTCCCGAGATAGTGTGTTAACTTCTCGAAGGTAAGGCAGTCGGTAAAAGGAATGTATTTATACAAATTGGTAACGTACACAAATGGCTCGGCGCTCTGCATTATAATCAAATAGTGACATAAGGTGTTTAGGGCTAATACAATTCAGCGGATTTATTCTGGGAATGCCTGGTTTATCATTCGGAGACACAGGATAGGGGGAACTATATAATTAACTGTGCGACTCTCAAAGAAGTTTGAAACGTTATGGAAGAGTTTGCCTGTGGACCTTATA
>NIJG01007415.1:0-10473 GCA_002201625.1 Euglossa dilemma
TTTGCTACTCATACATGAAAACAACTTGGTCGCCTGGTATAATGTATACTAATTTCTAGCACTTAGCACCATGTTGTAATCTCAATACAGTGAGTTAGGCTTTCGGAGGGTAAGGTCTTCCGTAAAACGTTTGACTTTATACCAATTGGTAACGTTATCAAGCGGATTAACTCTTTACCGTAATATTCAAACCGTGAATTAAGGTGTCTATTGCCAATACGCTTGAGCGGATTTATTCTCGGAATTGCTAGTTGGCTCTCGGTATCACAGGGTAGGTAAGCTATTGACTTAGCGGCTCGAATCCCTAAGAATATAGTGTCGTTCTCTAACGATTTGACCGTCGATCTTCTAATTCAAATATGAAATTAAGCCGCTCGTCACTTAAATGTATAAAAATTTCTTTCCCTAGAAACGAAGTTATACTCTCGTTGCAGCTGGTCAGCTTCTCGGAAGGTAATGCCTTCGGTAAGAAGTATGAACAAATACCAGTAGGTAGAGTTCTACAACGGTTTGTCTCACTACTTTAATATTAAAACGGTGAATTAATGTTTCTATTGCCAATACTACTCAGTGGACTTTCTCCTGGAATACCTGGTATGATTTTTGGTACTACAAGATAGGTGAAGCCATTGACTTAGACGGTTGCCCTCAACGAAGGCGGTATCGTTCTCGAACTGATTGACTCTCGATTTGGCTATACCAACATAAAAATAAAGTGCCTGTGTGCTCAAATGTCTACTAATTTGTTTCCGTGAATCCTAAGCATGGCACTCCCTACAGTGGCAGCAGCTCCTCGGAAGGTAAGGCCTTCGGAAGGAAGATTTACTACTTAAGAATGGGTAACGTTCTACCGTGATTTGACGCGTAACCTTATTATTCAAACAGTGAATTAATGTGTCTATTGACAATGCCTTTCAGCTGATTTACTCCTAGAATGCCAGTTGACTCTCAGAAGCACAAGATGGGTGAAGCTATTGACTTAGACCTTCGTCTCTCACAGACGGCGATAACGTTCTCGCATGGTTTGACGATCTATTTTACTATTCAAATTGCGACTTAAGTTGTGTATTGCCAATACTGTTCAACAGATTTACTCCCAGAATACCTGGTTCGACTTTCGGAATCACACGATATGTAAAGCGATTGACCTAGCCGTTCGTCTTTCACAGAATGTGATAACGTACTCGAACGGTTTGACACCCGATCTTCTAATTCATACACGAAATTAAGGCGCCCGTCACTAAAATGTAAACTAATTTGCTTCCCTGCACACGAAGTTATACCCACGATACTGCGGGTAAAATTCTCGGAAGGCAAGGTATGCTATAAAGACTTTATACGAATTGGTAACGTTCACAAACGGTTGGACGCTGTAATTTGATATTGATGCCGTGAATTACTGTGTCCATTGCCAATTCACTACCTCGGATTTACTCCCGGCATATATGGCTTGAATCTCGGAATCACAGGATAGGTGATGCTATTGACATAGAAGTTCATATCCCAACGAGGTTGGTAACATTCTCGAACGGTTTTCTGACCTGATTATCTATTAGATACATGTAATTATGGTGCCTGTCTCCAAAATGCGTAATAATTTCCTACTCTGAATACCACGTTATACTCTCGCTAAAGCAGGTGAGGTTCGCGGAAGGAAAGGCCATCGATAAATCCTTTGACTGTATGCATGTTGGTAACGCCCACGAACGGTTTGACGCTTTATTTTAATATTCAAACCGCAAATTAAGTAGCCTATTGCCAATACTGATCAGCGGATTTGATCCCTTATTACCCGATAAGAATCACTGAATCACAGTATAGGTGAAGCTGTAGACCTAGTCATTCGATTCTAAAAGATGACGGTAACGTTCTCGAACGGTTTGACCCTCGATCTTCCAAGTCATACATAAATTTAAGGCACCGTCACAAAATTGAATAGTTACTGCGTTTATAAATTAAGCTTCCCGTGGCTAAAATGTATACTAGTTTGCTTCCCTGAATACGAAGATATACTACATTTATAGCGGGTTGGCTACTCGGATGTTAAAGCCTTCGGTTAAAAGTTTGACTCTTTAGCAATTGTTAACGTACTCCGACGATTCAGCTTTCTACTTTAATGACCAAACCGTGAAATGAGGAGTCTTTTGTCTCTACCTTTCAGCGGATTTTCTGCCGGAATACCTGGATTCGTGTTCGGAATCACAGGATTGGTGAGGCTATTGACTCAGCCGTTCGATTCACGGAGAAGGTGGTAACGTTCTCGGACTGTGTGACTCACGATTTTCAAATTCGTACATGGAGTAAATGTGCCCGTCACTAAAGTGCATACCAGTGTGCTTCTACGAATACGAAGGTAGACTCTCGATGCAGTGGGATAGGTGCACGGATGCCAAGACCCTCGGTAATATGTTCCACTATATACTAATAGGTTAGGTTGAACAACGGATTGACTTTGTACATTATTATTCATAGCGTGATATCAGGTGTCTATTACCAGTACTGCATATTGGGTAAACTCCCGTATTATCTGGTTTCACACTCGGTATCGCAAAATTGATGAAGCCATTGATTTAGCCGTTAGACTCTCAAAGCAGGTGGTGACGTTCTCGAACGGCTTGACTCTCGAACTTCTTATTCGTACATTAAGATAAGGTGCCCGTCCCTTATATGTATTTTAATTAGTTTCTCTGAGCACAATATTGCACTATCGATACAGCGGGTTAGGTTCACGTTATGTCAGGTCATGGGTACAAAGTTTGCTACTATAGCAATAGGTAACGTAATGCAAAGGATTGCCACTGTACTCTAATATTTATACCCTGAAATATGGTATATAAAGCCAATACTGTTCAGCAGATTTACTCCCGGAATACCTCGTCTGACTCTCGGTATCACAGGATATGTGAAGTCATTGAGTTAGCAGTTCGGCTCTCAAGGATTGTGGTGTCATTCTCGAACTATTTGACACACGATCTTCCAATTCATACATGAAATTAGTGTGCCCGTCACTAAAATGTATACTAACTTACCTCTCTGAACACGAAGCTATAATCTCGGTACTGCGGGTTAGATTCTCGGATATTGAGGCATTCTGTAAAATGTCTGACTATATAGCAGTAAGTAATATTCTACAAGGCTTCGATCTGTACTTCAATATTTATAGCGTGAAATGGGGTATATACGACCAGTACTGTTCAGCGGATTTACTCCCGGAATACCTGGATTGACTCTCGGAGTCACAGAGTAGGTGAAGTGATTGACTTAGCCGTTCGACTCTCACATAAGGTGGTAACGTTCTGGAACCGTATGACCCTCGATCTTTTAATTCATAAATGAAGTGATGGTACACGTCACTGAAGTGTCGGAGAATTTCATTCTCAACACGAAGTTATACTCTCGCCGAAGCGTGGATGGTTCGCGGATGGTAAGGTCTTCGGTATAACGTTTTACTTTATACCAATTGGTAACGTTCTCAAACGGTTTCACACTCTACTTCAATATTCAAACCGCGAATTACGGTGACCATTGCTAATAGAATGCAGCGAATTTACTCCTGATATATCTGGAGCGTCTCTCGGAATCTCAAGTATTGGTGAAGCTATTGTGTAAGGTTTGCTATACTCAAAGTAGGTAGTTACGTCTTGGATGTTTTTGCGACTCGATATGCTTGTCCATACATGAAATTGAGGTAACAGTCACTGCAATGTATATTATCTGGTTTCCGATTACACAAAGCAACACAATCGCTGCTGCGGGTTATGTTCGTGGAAGGTAAGGTAGTTAGTAAAACGTTTGACTTTATGCCAACTGATAACGTTCTGAAACGGTTTCACGCTCTACTTTAATATTCAAAGAGTGAACTAAGGTGTCCATTACCAATAGGTCACGGCGGATTGACAACCGGCATACCTGGTTTTCCAATCGGAATAGCAGGGAACGTGAAGCTATTGACTTCGCCGTTCGACTATCATAGAAGGTGGGATCGCTCTCGAGTGGTTTGTATGTCGACTTTTCTATTGATACAAGAACATATGGCATGCGGCTGATAAAATGTCTCCTAACTTGTTTACGCCAGCACTAAGCATGACATTCGCTACAGAGGTTTACGTTCCAGGATGGTAATATATTCGGTAAAGGGGATGACTTTATACCATCTCATAATGTTCTCAAACTATTCATGCTCTACTTTAGTATTGAAGCCGCGAATTATGGCGTTCATTGCCAATAGAATACAGAGGATTTGCTCCTGACATTCCTGGTGTGACTCTCGGAATGGCAAGTATGGGTGAAGCCATTGACATAGGTGTGCATTTCGCAAAGAAGGTGTTAACGTTCTGGACCAGTTTGCCTCGCGATCTTCTCATGCATACATGAAATGAAGGTGCCAATTTCTACAATGCACACTAATTTTGTACCTCTGGGCAAGAAGTTATGCACTAGATGCAGCTGGTTATGTACGCGCACGGTGTGGTCTTCCGTAAAACTAATGACACTACAATAATGGGTAACGTTCTACAAGTGTTAGATTTCGTATATTAATATTCAATCCGTGAAATAAGGTGTGTGCTGGTAATACTGTTCAGCAGATTTTCTCAAGCAGTACCTGGTTTGGCTCTCCTAATCACTAGATAGGTGAAACTATTGACTTAACTGTTCGTCTGTCACAGTAGGTTTTAACATTCTCCAACGGTTTGAGACTCGACCCTCTGATTCAAACATGAAGTTATGGCGCCCGACATTGAAATGGAGACTATTTTCGGTCTCTGAACGCGAGGTAATACTCTCGAAACAGGGGGTCAGCTTTCCTGAGGGAAAGGCATTCTGTAAGTAGTTTAACCCTACACGAATGTGTAATGTTCTACAACGGCTTTAGGGCCTGCTTTTATATTAAAACCGTGAATTGAGGTGTCTGTTGTCTATATTGTACAGCTCCTTTGCTCCCGGAGTATCTAGTTCGACTCCCGAAATCACAGGATACGTGAAACTATAGTCATTGCCGTTCGTCCCTCGGTGGCAATATTCACGATCGATTTGACCCTCGATCTTCTATTCAAACACGAAATCAAGATTCCCCTTGCTAAAATGTACACAAATTTGTTACTCTAAACTCCATGATATACTCTCGGTGCGACGCGTTATGCTTTCGGTGGGTCAGGCTTTCAGTAAAACGATTGACTTCATAACATTTGGTAACGCTGTCAAACGAATTGATGCCCTAATTTCATAATCACACCGTGAATTAATGTTACCAATTCCAACACTGTTCAGCGGATATACTCCCGGAATACGTGGTACGGCTCTCGGAAGCGCAGGATATGTGAGGCTATTCTTCTAGCTGTTGGAATATCAGAGAAGGTGGTAACGGCCTTGGTCGGCTTGACACTCGATCTTCATAGTCGTAATGAAATTAAGGTCCCCTCCACTAAAATGTTAACTAATCTGATCCTCTGAACATGAAGTTATACTCTCGACACGACGCGTTAGCTTCTCGGTAGGTATGGTGCCGTGACGACAATTTATACTAATGTGTTTCTCTTACCACGTAGTCATACTCTCGATACGGCGGGTTAGCTTCTGTGACGGTGAGGCATTCGGTAAAGCGCTTCACCTTCTAGAAGCTAGACAGTTAACAATTTCAAACGGCGTTACGCTCTACATTAATATTCAGGCCGTGGAGTAAGATCACCATTCCCAGTACCGTTAAGCTTATATACCCCCGGAATACAAGGTTTATCTCTCGAAATCGCAGGGTACGTGAAGCTATTTCCTTAGCCATTCGTATCTCACAAAGGCCATGACTGTTCAGTGGACATACTCCCATATTACCTGATATGACTCTCGGAATCACAGGATACCTGAAGCTGTTGATCTAGACGGTCGAATGTCATAGAAGGTGATACAAGTCCAGATCGGTTTGGCACTCGGTATTCTAATTCATACATCACAATAAGGTGCCCGCCACTGACATGAGTTCTAATTTGTTTCCCTGAACACGAAGTTATACTCTCCATGGAGCGGGTGTGGTTCACAGAATGTAATGCATTCGGTAACAGAAATACGTTATTTGTGAAATACATTAATGTTCTCCGACAGCTTTACCCCTTACATTAATAATCATTCCGTGAATTAAGGTGCCAGTTGCCAATACTCTACAGCGTATTTATTCCCGTGATACATGATATGACCCTTGGAATCATAGGGAAGGTGAAGCTATTGACTTAGCCGTTCGTTTCTCACAGAAAATGGGAATGTCCTCGAACGGTTTGACCATCGATCATATAATTCATACATGAAATTAGGGTGCCAGTAGCTAAAACGGATAATAATTTGTATCTCTGAACACGACGTTATACCCTGGATGCAGCCGGTTATGTTCTCGGATGATAAAGGCTTTGGTAAAAAGACTGAACCTATTCGAGTGGGTAACGTTTTACGACGGTTTCGCGCTCTACCGTACTATTGAAACCTTCAATTAAGGCGTCGATTGCCAACACTATTCAGCGGATTTACTCCCAGTATAGCAGGTCTGACTCTCAAAATCACGGGATAGGTAAAGCTACTGACGTAGCCGTGCAATTCTCAAACAATTTGAGATCGTTCTCGATCTGATTGACTCTGATTATCATGTTGATACATGATACTAATGTTCCCGTCACCAGAATGAATGCTACTTTGTTTCTCTGACCGTTTCTCTGTCCGTCACTAAAATGTATACTAATTCTTCCCTCTGGTCACGAAGTTATACTCTAGATATAGCGAGCCAGTTTTTCAGATGGTAAGGTCTTCGGTAAAACGATTGACTTTACAGCAATTGGTATCGTTCTCAATAGAATTGATGTTCTACTTTAACATTGAATCCGTGAATTAAGGTGTCTATTGCCAAAACTGTTCAGCGCACTTGCTCACGTAGTACCTGATTTGATTTTCAGATTCAACGGAGAGGTGAAGCTATCGACTCAGCCAATTGTTTCTCGGAGAAGGTGGCAACTTCGTCGAACGGATGGACCATCGATCTTCTAATTCATACATGAAGTTATTGTGTTCATCGCTAAAACGTATACTAATTCGCCCCACTGAACACGACTTTATACTCTCGATTCAGCGGGTTTGGTTTACGGAAGGTAAGCGTTTCGGAAAATAGGTAGACTTTCCAGGAATTGGTAACGTTCTCAAACGGTTGAACGCACAACTTTAATACTTATACCATGAATTATGGTGCCCCTTGCCAATACTATTCAGCGGATTTACTCCCGGAATACCTGGTTTGAGTCTCGGAGTCATGGGCTACGTGGAGGTACTGACTTAGATGTGCGGTTCTCAAGAAACCTGGTAACGTTCTCGAATGGTTTGACTCTCTATCTGCTTATTCGTACATAAACTTGAGGTGTCCTTTCTGCTACAATGCCCACTTGTTTGATTAGGTCAACAATTAAGATAGTTTCTCGGTACAGCGTGTTACATTCTCGCATGGCAAGTTTTTCGGCAAAATGTTGACACCATTCCAAGATGTAACGTTCTCCATCGGCTTGAATCTCTACTTTAATATCCATACTGTCAAATAATGTGCCCATGGCCATTACAATACAGCGGATTTACTCCTGATATACATGGTGCGTTTCTCGGAATCACTGGATAGGTGAAGCTGTTGTCGTAGGTGTACGATTCTCAAAGAAGGTGGTAAAGTTCTGGATCGCTTTGCCTCTCGATCTACTCTACCATGTATAAAAATAAGGTGTGCTTCTGCTATGCTGTCTACCAATTTGTTTCCGTGGGCACTAAGCATGACAATCTCTACGACGGCTTGAGTTCTCGGAATGTAAGGTATTGGATAAATCGAATGACTTTTGACGAATTGGTATTGTTCTCCGACGGTTTGACTCTAAACATTAATATTCATACCGAGAAATATGGTGTCTACGGCCAATACTGTTCATCGGACTCACTCCAGGTATACCTGGTTTAGCTCAAGGAATCACAGGATGGGAGAAGCTATCGACATAGCCTTTCGACACACAAATTGGGTGGTAACGTTCTCGAACGGTTCGACTCTCGATCTTCCAATTAATACATGACATTAAGTTGCCCGGCACTAAATTTTATTATAGAATGTTTCTCTGTACGCGAAGTTATACTCCGGATACAGCGCGATAGGTTCTCTGTGGGTATGGCTTTCGGTAAAAAGTTTGGCTCTACACAAATGGGCATCGTTCTACAACGGTTTGACGGTCTGCTTTAATATTCAATCCGTGAATTAAGGTGTCCATTGCCAATAGTCTACAGCGGATTGACTCTTGGTATACCGCGTGTGATTATCGGAACCATAGGATAGGTGAAGATATTGACTTAGTCGTACGTCACCCTCAGAAGGCGGTAGCGCTCTCGAACGGTCTGATAATTGAATTTCCTATTCATGCATGAATATATGGTGCCCGTAACTAAAATGTATACCAATTTGTTCCTCTGAGCAAGATGATACGCTCTCGGCACAGCAGGATATGCTATCGGTAGGCAAGATCTTCAGTAAATCGTTTGACTTTATACCATTTACTTGCTTTCCTGAACGGATTGACGCTCTACTTTTATATTTAAACTGTGAATTAACGTGTCTCCTGCCAATACTTTTCAGTGGATTTACACCCGGATTACCTGGTTTGTCTCACGGAATCGCATGATGGGTGAAACTATTGCCTTAGCCATGCGACTGTCAATAGATGTGGTAACATTCTCGGACGACTTGACCCTCCATCTTCTTATACACACATGCAATTAAAGTGACCATCAGCTGAAGCGTCTACTAATTGGTTCCATTGAACACAAAGCAAGGCACATGCTGCAGCGATACATGTTCTCGGAGGGTAAGGAATCCGATAAAATGTATGACCCTATACCAATAGGTAACATTCTACGAAGGTTCGCATCTGTATACTCCTATTTATATCGTATGTTAAAGTGTCTATTGCCAACACTATACAGTGGATAGACTCTCGGATTTCCTGGTTTGATTCTCGAAATGACAGGGTTGCCGAAGCTATTGACTTATGAGTACAACTCTAAAAGGATATGCTAACGTTCTAGAACAGTTTGACTCTCGATTTTGCTATCCATACGTGAAACAGACGTGGCTGTCTGTTGAAATGTCTAGTCATTTCTTTCGGTGAACACTAAGCTAGCCACTCGCTAGATCGGGATAGGTTCTTCGATGGTAAGGTATTGGGTAAGGAAAGTTACTCAGATTCAATTGATAACGTTCTCCGGCGGTTTGACCCGGTACATAAATAGTAATACCGTGAATTGAGGTATCTATTACGAATATTCTTAAGCGCATGTACTCCCTGAATACCTGGTTTGACACTAGCAAGCGCAGGATAGCTGAAGTTTCAGGCTTGGCTTTTCCAATCTCACTGCACATGGTAACGTTCTCGAACGGTTTGACCCCCGACCTTCTAATTCATACACGAGGATAAGGTGCCAGCCTCTGAAATGAATATCATCTTCATTCTTCGAGCACGAAGTTATACTCTCAATGATGCCGATGAGGTTCGCGGAATGTAAGGCCTTCGGAAAATATTTGACATTATACCAAATCGAACTGCTTTCAAGCGGATCGATGCCCTACTGTGATATTCAAACCGTGAATTTTGGTATCTATTGCCAAAACTATTCAGCCTACTTACTCCCAGAGTACCTGGATTGACTCTCCTAATTACAGTATAGGTGAAGCTATTTCCTTAACTGTGCGACTCTGGAAGGAGGTGATAACGTTATCGATCGGTTTGACACTCGATCCTCTAATTCATACTTGTTATTAAGGTGACATCACAAAAATGTTTACTAATGTGTTTCCCTAAACACGTGGTTATATTCTCGATACGAAGGGTCAGCTTCTCCGAAGTTAGGGCTGTCGGTAAAATGATTGTCTCTATATCAATAGGTAACGGTCTGCAAAGGTTTGTCGTTCCGCTTTAATATTCAGGCCTTGAATTAATATGCCTGTTGCCAATAGTGGACAGCGGACTTATTCCACGAATACCTGGCGTAGCTCTCGGCATAACGGGATAGGTGTAGCTGTTGACTTACACGTTCGACTCTCGAAGTAGCTGGCAACGTTTTCGAACTGTTTGGCACTCCATCTTCTAATTCATGCATAAAGTGAAGGTGGTCGTCACTAAATTGTATGCTAATGAGTTTCCCTAAACACGTAACTATATTCTCGATACGGCAGGATAGCTTTTCGGACGGTAAGGCATTCGGAAAATAGTTTGATTCTATACCAATCCGTAACGTTCTGCAGCGGTTTGACTCTGTACTTTGATATTCATACCGTGAATCAGGGCGTCTGTTGCCCATACTGTTCAGCGCAATTACTCCTGGAATACCTGGTTTGGCTCTCGGAATCTCAGGATACGTGAAGCTATTGACTTTGCCGTTCGATCCTCAAAGAATGTGGTAACATTCTCGAACCGTCTGACTCTC